>OY757261.1:12381862-12560339 GCA_963584085.1 Pyrausta aurata | reverse complement strand
AAGTCAGTGTGAGTTGGCCAAAAATAGATAATGCAAAAGTAATTTTAAACAATAGACTAAAGTTTTCTTCAGTTGTAGAATACGATGAATCAAAAACCCAAAGACTGAATCATTCATTGTGCGGGTAGTTTTTAAATAAGTGGCCAGTTTTCTATAAAACATTTCATAACCCGCCCACAGTGTTCACCGCCAACAATGCAGACTGTTCCTACCACGCAAACACTATGACCTTATTATAAAGCAATTTGATATTCAGAATTAACAGACAACGCGCTTGAACTGATTTATGACGTTATGTAAATGTAACCAGCTAGATAGCGCCGGCCCTGAGGGCCACTTAAGGCCCTCTCCGTGAAAATTATGGCCGGAATACCAGACGCTACGATAGTTATGTAATTGGGGCACATGTATTTCAGTTTGACATGTAAATAGGCATATACACACACAAATACACAGTAGCGCTTAGGAACTTTATGATTTTCTCAAGATATATGGCTAATTTCTCATATCTCTGAAGCTATTTTTGGCCTGTTAACTGACTATATTTCATACCTACACATTATAACTACTTGTAATACCAAGCTTTCTAGCACCTTACTACTACCATTCAAGTTATTACCACATTACGCATCTCGCAACCGAACATTCGCCACAGGTCCGCCCCCACATAGGACAGCCCTCTATAACAACAGCATTCTAGCTATGGCCCCAAGGGTATATAATAAAATACCGAACTATATTAAGGAATTCAATGAGTTTGAGGCCTTTAAACAAAGACTTTTTATGTTTCTTACCATGCACTCATTTTATTCAGTAAAAGAATTCCTAGAATTTCGACCACCTAATAAATGAAGCTTCACATGTCCGTTTGACTGCCTGCCAGTAGTTTAATTTGATTGACGTGATAATTTATTAATTTTGTTTTATATAATTTAATGAATGTTGTATTATATTTATTTGCAGATTTCGTTATTTGTCGTCAATTTTTACATGTTACTTATTTTTCTTACTTTATAATTTTGACATTTGTATGCCACTGAGGCTGATCACAGCGCACTCTCTTTACCCTGTATTTGTACACTTAACATCTATTAACCTGTGTATCACAAATAAATGATTTGATTTGATTTGATTTACCACTCCGTAGGAAATATTCGTGACTAACAAAAAAGAGCGATATTGTGCATCTATCTAGTTTTAATCGCCTAAAAGGACGGACAAAGGGTTGTGTACTTATAGTACTAATAACAAGAAACCGGAGGACAATAGGTGAACAATTAACCAAACACCAACCTTTACAACGTGAGTGCGGCCTGCGCGGCGGTTTCGGCGGTTCAGGCTCCGGCTCCCGGTCGGGTTCCTCCATGCACAGATGGTCTGCGTCTCCCATCTTCGGCAACCGCTCACAGGCCATCCTCTCCGGCCACTGGAAGCCGTACTTGCGCATGAGCGGCGCGCAACCCTCACGGGCGCGTTCACACACGCTCCGGCAGGCGGGTAGAGGTTTCTCGTACTCTTCGATACAGATCGGCGTGTAGACGGAGCATAGGAAGAATTTCAGGTCGGCAGAGCACTTGATCTCTACGAGCGGCCAGTATTGGTGGACCTGAAATGAAAGGAGGGTATGCTGAGTTTTATGATTGCGATAAAATGTTGTAAAATTACGGTAAATGCAGAAGTTGGGCAAGTTATAGCAGAATTAATATTTAATTATCAAACTTTAGCATTGAGGGCAGTACAGCCACGGTACAGAGTGCAATCTTGAAAGGAATAATAAACTTATTGCAAATAGCTGTCTTGGTCACTACCAGTTTTACTATCGTTCTTCACGAAGTGATGGTCAAAGAAAAATGATCCAACATGTATCTCTTGTATCTGGTAGCAGGATCTGTAGTCGCAGCATTAATTTTACTCCATAGGTATTTGTGAAAAATCTTACTTCGAGGCCGGCCTCGTCCTGCGTGTCGTGGTCGAGCGCGTTGGGGAAGGACGTCATGTTGTAGCCGATGCCGCGGCACATGGGGATGGTGATCTCCTCGCAGCGAGGCTGCTGCGCCGCGCGCGCCGCGCCCACCACCGCCAGCACCACCAACGCCCACATCTTGCAGCTACGCTTGCCGCATCTGGGGACAAGAGATAGGTATGTTCACATAAGAATCTGGGTATAAGGTAGTAAAAAATTAGAGTGTCACCAGTCAATAATATCATGAGCCAAGACATGGCTGGAGTACAAGGAGCGTTGGAAAGAGGAAAACATTTCTGTCGTTTAATGTGTTATTTTTAAAGATCGTAGTATCACCGTGTTTGTTGTGAACATTAAAGCGTGCTCAATATGGAAAGTGATTCATCTTTGTCGCCTTTACGCGTTAATCTGATTATTAACACTAAATCTTACATACGCAGATAAAAAGACAACTGGGCTCAAGAGATAATAATTCCATAACCATAGCAAAAAACATTGCTCAATTATTTTTACATACAACTAAAGGTTTCTATTGCTTGATGGGACTTCCAACAATTATCTCTACTATAAATGTCTTGAAATGATTCATCAAAAATCACATGCGCTCCTAGAGCGCCATTATCATGTTATTGCTCGAGAGAACTACTGCTATCATTCCAAAGTCAAGGGCGGGCATCTCCTAAATCAGCGTTATCTCGTCAGCAAACAGGCCATTGTTCGTAATTGTTTTACTGCCGCGTTCGCGCGATAACGGTGAGACTATCGCTCGCTCGTAAATAGGGAATACCTGCGCTCGTTCGCTTTATGCCCACAATAAAAGGCACGTGACAAAATATTGTTATGTTACTGCTGGGAATTTGTCAGCACTTTTTCACCAACTTTATTTACACGACGTTCAAATTAATCAGCTCGATATGATAGTTATGAATGACGTGAGATCTAGTAAGTTAGATCATAAATACAGCAATATTGTCTAATGATTCATTTCATTAGTGATGATTGTGTGTTGTTATAACGTATAGCAAAGCTTTAAGAGAGTTCATCGCACCATGCAGTAACTTAAACAGTTTTAAATGGAAGTTTTATTTATTTTAAACGAGCGCGGTAAATATAGAGCGACGATTGACACGGAAGGTGCGTTAGGAAGTTCACAGATGGGGAGATTAGGTAATGCTACGACTTTTATAGAAAAATTGTCGTGTCGACTTGTGAAGTAAAATGCTTGATCATCTATGAAAAAAGCACATATACACATATTTTTTCAATAGCGACTTTGTGAGGACAAATCAGTAGATTTCGAATATGTTTAGAGTCAAATATGACATTTAAGCTTTCTCCCAATTTTGGCTCACCTCATTCTATTATTATCATGGTATGACCATGCCAAAGAATTCTTTTCACATGGCTCCCAATAAAAGCTAAGCACGGACTCGCTGGAGCATCCGATATTGACAACGTGACTGTTGTATATTGACCCGCTAAGTGCCGGCGTGCGCTATGCATTTATTACATTTGGGAGGCACATTTGCAGAATTTGCTCCACTTCGGGATCGCACGTTTGTCCGGTGATACTACAGACGTTTATCGTAACGAGAACGGGGCAAAATGGGCATACAATAAGAATAACAAACAGTCGAAAGTAAGAAAATATGTTTTTGTTTTACGACATGTTTTATTGGGGAAGATGGATAGCAAGATGCAATTAAAAGTAAATCTGGACAAATTAACATGTTTCTTAGTGAAGGTACAAAAATTAACCAGGAAGCGGTTTAACTGGAATCCCCAATTTTATTCATGTCTAAAGCTAAGCTTACAAATGCAAAAGCCCACCACATACATATTTTTGGCGAGTCTTCAAGCAGATTACCACGTCCGCGTCACTGAAAAACGTCGTCGTTTTCAGATTTATTCCCGCCCACACTGTGACGACGCCTCTGTCAATCACCTGCTCTATGTGCGCCGGCGCCGAGCTAATGCGCTTTAACGACGAATCGACACAAACACGATCGAAATAAACCGCCGTCACAGAATATATAATAGTACTACATACAGAACGGACACTCACCTCCCCTCCCTAGTCTGACTTACTTCACTATCGCGCCGGAATTAGGGATCTCATTAGGGGACCGCCTAGCGGGCATGGCACGCGCATGTTTGCGACGTTAGCGGAAGTACAAAGTTTTGTGTACGAGAGATGCCTAAGTACTGTGCAGTGTACGGGTGTCTTTCTTTCTCGAGAAATGACTCCGATAGAAGCTTTTTTCTTTTCCCAAAAGATGAGAGATGGGAAGTAACTTCATACAAAATATGCAACTATAACCTATTCTAACTATTCAATGAACAACTTTAAAAACGTTAGGTAAAGGTAACATTCTACATAATTATGTGTAGTTAGGAAATTATAATTGTATTATTTATGTGATCAGTGAAATCAGGTGTTGCTAAGGTAGATACTATCTTTTTATTTCTCCACCGATACCACGTGAATATGACATTACGAAAATTAGTACTCGTTACGTTGTTTACTAAATTTAAGTAAATTATTTACGTTGTTTAGGTATCTGTTTATTTAAGTGAAAATAGCTTTGACCGGTGCGGTATAACGGACTTTGTCAACCCTTATGGCACGCACACAAACGCAGCGTCTGTGCAACACGCTGTCTGTCAATGTATGGCCAAAATGAAAAGTTTCTTCCGAGTGTCCGGGCTGTGCCGCCGTTTAGGCAGACGAGGTGCTGGTGTCTTTAGCTAGGAAGGAAGGATCGGTGTTGTTTTACTTGGTGCAATCATTAGGAAATTCTACAGTTAGTATTTGGAATATATAACTGGATAAAATACCAAATAATAACTGACAGTTGTTATTGAGAAGACAGGCGTTTCGGACAGGTTGGCTGGCATGGATACTTATTCATCCTAGTGTATTTTTTCCTCTAGTCTTCACTTTTTGGGTTATTTAGTTTGTAATTTATGTGTAATATTGTGTATGTGTGTACTGTGTGTTGGTGATGTTCTACCAATAAATACTTTTTCTTTCTTTCTTTCATTCGTTATAACACGAGTTCAGCTACCAGTCATCAGTTCACACTTTTAACTTTACGAAAGTAAAGTTATAAATACTTTACACATTTAAGTGCGAAGTGAATCCACTGCAGATTGTTCATCAATTTAAAATAGTTTACAGATATTAGTCCCTACTTATATTTTTTGTAACCCACAAAAAATATAAGTAGGGATTTTTTTAAATTAATTTCATCAAACATTTCATTTATAATATTTTGAAAATAATTTGTGTTAGTTACCGTGTTTTCGGTACAAGATTTTCAAACAACCTGTTCAAGTAATTCACCTAGTAACTAGTAAACGGTAGCAGTTTCAATCTGACAGCTTTACGTTGCGCACGCGCAGCTTAAATAGCTCATGCAGTGCATTCCGCCCGGCAGTCAATGGTGTGGCATTCGCTCGCTCGTTGCTATCACGAGACGGTGATTAGGGACTTATGGGGGAATCAATCGACTTTCGAATATGTAAGCAGTTCGAGCATTTGTCTAGGTCCGTGAGACATCCGTTATTAAAGTACATATAGAAAAATCGAATTGAATTTTAGAAGAAAATGAATTGTAGAATAAGCTGGATGACGGACGGAAACCGGAGAATTGAATGAATTGGTAAGCACTGCACTCTGCAAGCTTTAAGAAAATAAGCCAAAAGTCTTCTGAAGATAGCAAATGATAGATTTTTGAGAGTAGGAATTTGTTTACTACATTATATGCAAAGGATACTTAATGTTGTTTTTATAAAGTTTCCGCACAATATTGTTAAAGGGTCACCGACCTGTTTCCACGGCAAGTCGACCGCTTCCGACATTGCCGCGGCAATATCGAGCTGGTAAACAAACAAAGGCAGCTAATCGTAAAACTGAAGCCAGCATTCCCGGTATTTCGAGTTAGGCGCGACGCGTGTCGTTCGTTACTTCATCTGCGGCTTGGGTTGCAGCGGAAAGTCTAGCCTAGGATCTAAACTGTTTTTAGAGTTTAGATACACATGTATCATTGATCAAGTAAAATTAATGGTTTATGTATGTATAACGTTTTAAACATCCAGATATATTTTATATACATTGTATCATTATAAAGACGGGAATAGGATAGTTTTATTTCAAATAACACAACCAATTTTTAAACGCGGACGAAGTCAAGCGAGCTCTATTAAATTTGTAGGGATATATGACATTTCGGACATGAACACAAAATGCATAAAAGCTTCATGCATGTCGATTGCAAAAGATCTCTATCCATTTCAAAGCTAATAAATAATTTTGCAACATGCAAAAATGTTTTGCACAAAGTTCGACATCAAACCACCCAATCAAACCAATTAATTACATGATGTGATCGTCTCGAAATGCGAACACGAAAAGCCTTTCACCTCGCTGAGTGTCTTTTAAACAAATGACTGTGTAAACTTAAATAATAGGCCTTTCAATTAGCGACTATTTTAGCAGCGAAAGCGGCTGCGTGCGACTAAATGATGACTCAATAAAAATAAAGAGTCGACGGATTATCTTGAAATACGCGAGCGTGTCAGCGCCTCCAGAAAACAAATATGCATTGTGATTTACACGCGCCGAAAGTAAAAATACACGGCGACTTGTGGATTTTTTAAATTATTACGTGTGCGATACGTGTTTTAGCTGCCAACTGTATTATTAAACTTTGAATTGTTGCGAATTAAGCGTGAAACGGTATACAATGAAGAAATATAATCGCGTTTAACGACGAAGTTTTACAGAACAGAAGGCATGATAGATTCACCCAGCTTCAAAACAAGGGGACGTAAACACGAAATACACGTCGGGGCAGATTTTAATTAAGGAGGATTTGCATCACCCGGTCAGATGAAGGACCGTTTAAATTAAAAATGCCCGTCACGGTCACCGTATCTACATTTCCTGGCTATATCAGTTTTTTGTTTTCAGCACTTAATGAGAAATTCATAAATAAAATAATACACGGGCCGACAGGAATGATGAGTATTTGAATGATGATTTGTGTTGGTTTGAGCCTCATCACAGTTGGGCCTTTTAGGCTCACTAACGGAATCCAGGTAAGGTTTGTAGGTGCTTTTTGCACTCGGGACTAAAACTTGATTATGACTCAAACAATTGTTTATTGATGTTTGTTATGCGTTTTAATGACTCTGTTAACATAAAAGAAACTGACAGCAACCAAATTATGATTTAACCTAGAGTTAAGCTAACGCGGGATCGTGCTATAGAACCATAGCAGTTTCTCTGAGTTCCCCGCTTGCAGTGAAGACACGTGCCTCGTTATTATTACAGTCTCACGTTTATTCCGGTTCAGTGGAAGCGGTAATGCTAGTTCGCGATCGGCTTGTTACTCGCTATCGCTAACAGTTCGCTTCGCGACACATGCCAAGAATGCAGCAAGTAAGGGTGAAACAATCTCATATTATTAGAGTAATGATGATGGATAAAAATAAATATGCGCCAGACATCACACCAATTGTTTTTTTTTCGAAGCAAGGAATTTTCTTCCTCGATTACGAAATACCAAATGCTCATCACACAATCAAATGCCTTTGCAGGATTCGAATCCGCGACCGACCGCAACCGAGGCTTCGTAGTCAGGAGCGCTAACCACTAAAAGTAAAAAGTCATTTGCATATAGACCCACTGGGGGCACTTATACACGTCCCAACATTTTACCAATACTGATCACGCAATTGGGCTAAGGATTTAACTGGTTACTATAGCAGATTCGGCGTTCGAAGCTTGAACATATGGAATATGAAAATGTGTAGTTTCCATCACAAACAAATCCTACATCTAGCATGGCAAGTATAAGCGCGAGTCGCCAGGTTTAGTTCACGAACAGCTATTTCTAATTTACAACCATTGTTTTGAGTTACCGATAACTCGACTTGCGTCTCACATTCCCACGTTTCCTGGAGCTTGTTAAACATTTCAATAATTGTTTGTACTATTTCAGACTTAAATTATTTCCTGCGGTTGATTTGAAACCTTAAATAAGCTCACTCTCTGGAACACGTTAATGGTTTTTGCATCGGAGTGCTTTGCACTATTATGTTTTTATGTGTGCAGTTAATCCATAATACGATGAAGTTTTAAACGAGTATTTTAAGTTTCAGTACTTAAACTTAAAAGCTGTTTTTCACGTATGCCTATATTTCTTAGCCCCTGAGAATATTCTTGGAAAGTCCGATATTTGTCAATGCAGCGAATTGAATTCTTAAGATTTATGGATTAAGAAAAGTATTTTTGCAGCGTCAAACTTCGGTATCGCCTTTCGCAGCGATATCTCAGCCTTCGATAAAGGGTAGGGAATAGCTGACTCGAACTGCCTACGTAAGCACTTGCTGGCTTTATAGCTGTGATAAAACTCAAACAACTGTTTATTTATTGAGGCGACATCATGATGTTGATATTTTTACATCAATTCGTTGAAATCGTCAAAAAAAGAAAGTTTACAGATATTTTCTCTACAGTCACTGCATTTCAATGTTAGATATATTTTATGATGTTTATGTTTTGAAGTTTTGAGTGATTTGGAGTTAGATAAACATGGGCACCTTTTTTCTGTAATATCAATTTTATACCATGTTTTGAGCAAATAAACGATTTATTTATTTATTTAGAAGTATTGGTAGCACAAATGTAAAATCTTAGTGTACACCCACCCCACTAGTATGTTTGATAATAAGAGACAATGGAATGTAGATTTGCCTAGCTTTTATACACAACGAAGTTCCATGGCATTGTTTTCTCAAAGTAAAAGTTATTGCAGATGAGCTTTACCGGCTTACAAGGTACTATCACATAACCGAGACATCATCCAATATACACTTTAAACTGACAGTAAGGAAGGAAGACGGGGTCGTAAAGTTGTGACTAGAAATGGGATGTTAGGGTATTGGAGTGGTATCAGTCAGTATAGGTGAGCTCTCTGTCTAATGACTTCAAATTCTTCAACTAGATTTCCTGTTTAGTGTTAGACGGAAGGCGGGTTATGCTTTTCAGAAAGTAAATTCCTAAGGTACAAAACTGGCACGGCTGTAGTACCTTAGGATTTTCAGTTCAGTGCACCTACAGCCGCTGTAGGTGCACTGAACTAAAAATCTTCGCAAACTTTATGCGGGGCGAGTACCTATCTCTATGCCTCTACGTTGAGTGAAAGAACGGAAGACGAACATCGCGTGTCGTAAACCTAGGCCCACATTCGTAGTTATCCAAGTGGTATCTTATTATAACCGCGCCGACGATCGCGACGGAGGTGTAGTGATTTCACATTTACACACACCAGAAGAAGGGTTTCGAATTACAGAAAGCTAGGTACAGAAATGGCACTTTCGAAGCATGCTCTCGAGGTGCACCAAAATATAATGACTTGTACCTCGCATACGTCACGTAGTTATGTTGAGTGACGGCACGGAAGCCGGGCGTCGCGTGTCGTAAAGCCAGCCCCAGAATTGGCACATCGGCTATCGGGGGGTTGACGCCCGATCGGCTGGCTCCTCGCCAGTCGTTTGAAAGCACACACTTAGCTGGCGCAAGACGCTGGAAGAATTTAGGTAATAAACCTGATTTATTGCTAGCGCTTGGGATGGGTTAAGACCGATACCGATATTTGCCATTCTACAGAGTTGTTATCAAGAAATCTGCTTGGAGTAAACATACTTCACTATAGCCATTTGCACACGTTTAGATTTTTTTTACATTCAAAAGAATTTCACGAAGAACGAAAAACAAGAGTGCAATTATGGTTTCATCAGGAGGTTTGACTTGACGGAGCAGTCCATTAGTAAGGTTATCAACAGTAGGACTCACTAAACAGAAGACCGAGCTTTTCATCACAAACCAGAGCTTAATCATAAAAGAGCTGCACTGCACCATTCAGTTCAACTTTCGAAACATTATCATTGAAAATAATTACAAGGCAAATAAAATAACAGTTCCTATGGCTTCCACCACGCGTAGTTAGTTGGCGTTCGCTAATGAAAATACAGGCGCTTGCGCAGCTAACTGCGGCACGTGGCGGCAATAGTACGCAATCGTTCATTACGACTGGTCGCTAGTTCATAAAGATTGCTCGCAGCAAAGGTACGACATATGGAGACCTATTGGGCATTATCGCTACAACACAAAAGCCCCAGTGGAATAGTTCGATAGATGGTTATTCTTTATTGCAATCTATATATTTATGTAGGTTCATTAAATATCAAAACACATTTTCATTTTATTTGTTTTATTTAGTCGTCCATCTTATTCTTGTTAGGTGTTAAAAATTTTTTTTGGAATACAACTAAAAGTCTTAAGGATACAAGGCATTGCTTATATTTTAAAAGTTCTTATTGTATTATTACATTTATTCTACAATTAATTATGTAAAATAAAGAAATAAATCACAAGACGACTACGCAAACTGTCACGCTACCGCCCAGTCTACAGTTTGCATAATGGGGCAGAAAATTACCTGAATAAAATTAAAATGCATAATTTTATAGGCCTACATTCACCCTACTTTAAATAACATAATTAGCATTTACCTAGTCAAAAAATACCTACTGAAATGTAAGTGCATTAAGCGATCTCCTTCTATTTTATAATATTAGTACCACATTTTCCCCATATTCTTATGAGAAAATTATAAAAGATCAACTAGAATAAAGTTACAAATGTAAAACTTGTATTGAGTTGGTCCATTTGGACGCAAAAATAGCATGGTCCTAGGTCAAAATGCTATTTTGTTTTTTTAAGCATCTGTGATATTGCGTTCACGTTCGCCAGTCAGCAATACTACAAATATCGAAACTATTAACTGCTTAACTGGCCAACTGCTGCTATTGACCATATTTCTGCATTTGAATGGCAACGGTAATTAATAGGTTTAGATGAAGTGGTCTCCTTTTAAAGGTCTCAAAAGTCGTAGGGCGAACTGCCCTATCCAGTGAAGATTTCAATCAAACAGTAGAAAGGAAATAAAATCATTCTTGTTGTGTGGAGTTTTTTTGCCCTACCAGCAAATTCAAGTTGCCGATTACCAGGTGTTACGTTTAAAAATGTCCCTACTCCACACCTTTCAGCTGTAGATTATTGTAGCCACATACCATACCATAGCTAGAAGATAATACCATCTAGTTTTTGAAATATCATAAGCGGCAAGTACAACCAGTTTCAGGCTGGATTGTGGGCAGTATCAATTTAAGAGTATGCTAATTCAGAAGGTCGTAAAACTGTGACACTATGCAGCCTCATAGAGGTATCGTTCCTACCTGGGTCACCTGCGTGTGCTCAAATAGTGCATTTAAATATGCACTGAATGATATAGCAGACAATTTTATTACGATTGCCTTTGCATGTAGATAAAAAATAATTAACTCGTCAAGTATGTGTGAACGAGACACAATAGAAATTCCATTATTATGCGACTCCCGGCAGTCGTTTGATACCTGACTGATTACAATAAGAAGAAAATTGTATAAAAATACACTCCACTTAGTAATGAAGAAATGTTTTTTCGTTAACCCTTCATATAAGATTTATTTAGTTAGTGATGCGCTTTACCAGTTTTAATTGACAAATCTTACTATAATAACTACTACCTCTGCATCATATTTTTAATTTATTGCTAGGATATTATTATTATGTCTTCTCGATTGATAGAATAGGGGACGCATTGATTAATTAATACACGACAACACAAGCAAGGAGATTTGAATTTGCCATGCCTGGCAGCAGGTTTGGGACCGCAGCTCCATTTCACAAACCATAAGGAATGTGATTCAACACCTTTAGGTGTCAATAAATCGACAAGCAAAAGACAAATGGGGTTGTAACTTCAAAAAGGACGACTACCCAAAGGTCAAGAATTCGTAATCGTATCCAACTTAACGTCTGGGAATGTTATAAAGATTACACTTCGATATAAAACACCTTTCACGCTCCTTGTTTCAACTGCCGGCGTTTTGGCGGCATGGTACGGACGACCGCACGTAAAGTTAAACACAGTATCTTATGCAGTTGTCAAAATGGTTATTTTACAACGAAAATACATAGTCTGACGTGTTGACGACTGTACCTTCCTAGTTTACGTACGGCAGAGGGCAAGGGAACTATGACATTTGTCCACCTCTTCTTGGTAACGCGAAACGTTCACGATAAACAGCAATTTGGGTGGGACGTGGGAGTTGTCGATAGGTTTCCTCGGACATTAAATTAGCTTTTCGAACTCCACCTATTGTTATTTTAAATCCAAAACTGTTTATAATTCTTTAAGTAAGAGCATTTGGTGGATTGCAGTTAGATTTTTTTATAGAAAAATATTGCTTAATATTGAGATAATTGAAAAGACAGGTAGCACTTAGCGATATGATTACTCAAGTACGATGTATTGATTAATTTAAGAGTGGCAACAGTAATGAATCATGACTGATCAATCTAATCTCATGATCGTATCAATCGATCACATTACTATGTTACAATACAAACAGCGAAGATTAAATCCTTCTAATCTGATTGATATGCGCATGGTTATAAAGATATTCAAGGTTTATTTGCTAGACTTCCGAAGAGCCATTGTTTAGAATGCAAATCATCATTTGAATAACTATTGGTATTTGCAAGATTTATTCGCAATGATTTATTTAGCATTAATATCATTCTTATTAAAAAGCAATTGTGGTGTTTCTCCGAATTGATATTAATTATGAATTTATGATAAGAAAACACAACGCGTCATAAATTCATAAACACTTTAAAATTTGGTGTTATGTTGAGTTTAAATAAAAATCATCGTTAAATTAATAAGACCACTCACTTTTCATTGTAAGACATAAATAAGATGCAAGTCCGTGTAACCGCTTTATAGATTTTAAGTTGACAACAATATGGATGTATCGATAGTCGATAGAGAACTGACTTCATTATTAACGGTAAAGCGAGGTGAGGGTATTTACGAGTTGTCGCTTCCTGCGTGCGTGGCGGCCGCAGCGCTGCGGTTTCACTGCGTGTTCTTATTTTAAAATTTACACCTACCCTCGGCACGCGGGAATCAATGAAATCGAAATTATAATTAGGTTAGGTCATTAATTGCGTCAGTAAAATTGTATGTTTGATGTATTTTAAAGATTAAATTATAAAAGAAGCACGGCCTGTTCATCGAAATGTGTGTTAAAAATTCGATTAAAATAATAGTCATTGAGATAGTAGACTCCTATGTCACTACACATTCCGAACCTAGCCACAAAGGTATACTTGAGTCACATTTTGTTGGAGTGCTTTCAATAGCAGCAAATATTGAATTTCAGCACGCTCCAAATTTTTTGTTGTCGGTAAAATATGTCATTGGTTGTGAGAAATGTCTGGAAACGGTTCAAGTTTCGTTTTAGAAAAGCGCTAGATGGCGTGCCGAACGACACCTTTCTTTGGCCAGACGATTCTTTAGAAATTCCTTTCAAGCGAGGAATACCGCGAGATATGTTGAAATATTTTTGCTGAGAGGAACGTGATAAATTGCTAGATTAAATGTTAGAATAGGCAATACCCGCCTTGGCAGAAACAGCCATAATAAAACGATGGTTATTTCACATCATTAAGACTACTACATCCACAAAAATTACCACACTTCCTAAAAATAACAATGAGGTTTCATATTGAATAAACATTTGACTCCGCAGCCAGAATGATTGAAGTAAATAAAAATGGCAGACAGCCGATGCGCTCACAAAAACATTTTGATTTCATTTGATTTGAAGCGAAAACCAAACACCACTTATCAGGTTAGCGACATTCGCAAACAAATTTTGAATTGAAAATTCAGCTCTAAAAGTGTTGGAAATCATTGGAATACTAACAATGAATTGTTAAACTAACATTAAAATCGTTGTTTGCGGACAAGAGCCATTCGTTCATCATTTGGCGGACATTTTAATACATACCTCCATTGTTTTAACTTTTAACGCTCCATCGGCGACCAGACGATGATCAAACATACATTTTACTGTTAGTAGTTAGCAGCTAATTCTGATTGTTCGTTGACAATCTACAATGATTTAGAGTTCATGATGTCGATGACAGCGATTGAAAAATATATTAAATCATTAACTGTCTCATAATTATCACATACCTAGTTAACGACCACTCATCATGAGCCATACAGATTCCATATTTATTTATCGTCGTATTTTTCAATATGGCGATGAAATGCGCGAGCGCTACTAGCGCAAAAAGAACCCAGGTTGTTTCTAGAAACTTGTATCTGGGGGCTAACATGACAATCCATGTAAGCGATTATTGGAATTACTGAAAAATCGATTCAACCAATACGCTTTGTATTGGTGGTGATTCAACCAATACGCCTCAACTAAGGAGGTTGACGTTCCACACAGCCTCATTGCAACGTAGTAAAGCTGTCACACGAAAGCAAATGGTCATTGCATTCCGATGGTCACTCACGTTATGTTGTTGGTTTATAGTCGCGTTGTAATAACTTAGAATACTGGCCAGTGCAAAGATCATAATTTAAAATGAAACACCTATTCGCGGTCGGCAGCTGCGTGGTAAAAAGTTTAAAACCGAACGAACAGCGAATGATAAGATCTTACACGGCCATGTTGGATTCCTTTTAGGGTTCTGCTGACTCAACTAATATGGATTTCGGGAATTTAAGATGACTTTGAGCATTAATTAAGAACAAGTTTCGATAATTATGGCCTAGGACAGTAGTCGCTAATGAATCCTGAAATGGATAGGACGAAATAATTAATGCTCTGGAACTAGAACAAAATGCATGATTAATTAATTATTACTTTATCAACTACAATGTAGGAGAGGAGAAGCAGCTTAGCATGAATGGTCAAAAAAGATCATGACAGTAAATTGAAAATTCGTATTTTCTAGCGAAAATATGCAAATTAATCCTTTTTTTTTGTTAGTTTAATACGGAACATCTCCAAACTCTCTTGTGGGGTCCGATTGGAAGTCAATCATACTTTTTTCTCTTACATTTATAAGCACGTTATGTTCTTGCATATTTGTTTATGATTGACGTGTTGTTGCTGCGTTAAATGGTTCCTACAAAAACGCCGCTCGTTCAAGCTCAAACTTATTGGGGCAAAAAACCAATCAAATCGGCGAATTCATAAGCATGGACTTTGTAGCAAAGATTTTGCTTGCATACTTGTAGTAATGTCTGAAGATAAAAAAGCTAAAATGTTTATGATGGACTGCTTATTTCAATATAATAGTTAATTGATTTAGGTAATATAAATAAGTTACGTTATTATAACCAGCGCATCTAAAATAAAAATTCAGGCCTGCCAAAATAACAGCTAATTTAGAATTATTTGTTAAGTATCCACAGCTAAAGCTAGTTAGTGACAATCCTACGGCCTACTGAATCGGCACTTGGACAAAGTGTTGCCAGCTCAAGTCGTTGGCTCCTTAAAATTCCCTAGCCCGGGGCGGCCGCGATATTGTCAAACTTTCCCGTCGCTTTTCCTCATCGTTTTTCTTATTCTTACCTTAAATGAGTAATAGAAAAAGTTGCCACAAAGGTACAATGGTACATTGACTGAGTGGTACGATTCAACCGAATATAACATTTAAATTCTTTGCAACATTGCCTAGTAGCTCCGTTTTTAGCTGAATCGAGATAAGAACGATATCGATACTAAAAAGACATAAATGTGTGGTCTAGACAACAACCTTAAAATAGGTCTCTCTGTGACCCGATGAGACCCTGATTGATTAGAAATTGAGTTATTTATCGATTGAAACCTCTACTTAATCTTACTATGTATTTAATCCTAACCTAACCACAGCTACATATTTATATTGACTATGCTAAAGCAACTTAATAATTTGGAGTAACACATTACGCAAAAAATATGTCCGTTTTAGAATGGAATTTGAACTTCAGAGTCGGATTTCATCATTAATCATCCATCACCCACGAATGAATCTTATTTTAGACAAACATCATTGAAGTATGGAATGATCAATCATTTTACACGATTGAGACAAATTGATAAATCTATCTAGAACGGATTGTAGGTTTGAACCTTTAACGGTTAATGGCGGAAACTGGTATTTTAGGCCAGAGCTATGATCTAGTTTGAGAATTCAGGAAATATCTAGTAAGATACCATTATCTCCATTTGTAAATGAACATGATTTAAAATTTATTGGTTGATTGCAAAATTAACAACTTTGTGACACATCTTCCAAAATCGATATTAAATTAAATGTAAGTACGTAACAACGTCCATAATTGGGCATTATTATTTTGTGGGAGTCATTTCCAAAACATAACTTTTTGTAATAGTAACCCTTTGTGATACTAGATGGCGCTACCGGTCGTGTGCCAAACCTGTGTTTAATTATCATTGCATAAACAACGTAATTAATAGACACAAGGGTCCATTGTGCTATCGGTGATTCACCGGCTGCTCTCGACGGCATCGCAAGTGTACGTGACGGGTCGCGAATACTTCTGGAATACGTATTTACGTAATGTAATGACTTTTATATCAGTGTTAACTGCTTCTACAGAATAACTGGAATTGCCTGTATAAAGAGCGGTTATTTTAATTTATAAACTGTTTAAAATGAATTTCATGAAAGTATTTTTTAAAGTAAGTGTATAGTTTTTTACGCCAACATAAACTAACTCATTGATTGTGTCGCGCTATCATATATAGCTACAAACGTACGTTTTGTTGGGTAAGCGACATTAGAAATAATTACTAATAGCTTTTAAGGGATCAGGATCCCGATTCTCACGTCAATCGAACTTTTTTCGTATACGCATTGCACGAGAATTGAGCCGCTTTGGCACATTATTAACATTTCTTATTTACTCACATTAGTAACGTTAGTAAGCTCGGTTGTTTACCTTGTAATAGTTAACTGCATAATAAACGACTCAAATGGCAACTTATTGTATAATCGGTCCATGTTTGCAAAACGCGTCGCCTACTCTTATTTTCTTAGAAATACATACCTACGTATTCATACTTACAAAATGGTTTGTTGTAGATTTTCTAATCACACGGGGGTGAAACTGAAGTATTTAGTCATTTAGTCATAAGAAACAATTATTGTTAAAACGATAGGTAAATAAATTACAAGCTCTGTGGTTAATATGTCATAGAAGTATTTAATCGAGATATTTGTTTTACTGTTATGTGTCATGTAAATAGAATGAAAACAATTAATGCTATTTATTAGACAATAACTAGGCTAATAGTACTGTACTGTACTGTGTTTCAAAGTTAAATGGGCACATAATTTTATTTTATTTCTGGGTACCTACGACAGAGATGTGACTTATTTGAAATACTTCTATTTAAAATGCAAATACAAAATGCAAAATACCTATTTTGTATTTTGCATTTAAATACCTTTTATTAAAAACCATTTTGTATTTTATTTGAAATACCTTTTGACACGTATTTTGCATTTTGAATATTCATTCCAAAATGCAAAATATTTGGTGATTAAGTTTAGCCAACATTACCAGTCAAACAAAATGAAAAGAACGAATGACGCTTGTATTGCCTTGACCGATAGAGGCGTCTGCTATTCATGCGCACCCACTTTTAGGGTTCCATAGTTCAACACCTCCTTGCATCGTGCTCCTCATTGCTGAAGGTCGTGACACCTCTTTATGAGTTTGCTTCTAATAGTGGTCTTCCATCTGTTCCGGTCCTTGGCGTCATGGAGAACAACGTGGAGATTAGCATGCGGTGGGCAGTGCCAGACAGTGCATTGCGAATCTGGTCGGACCATTTTGTTGGACTGCGTCCTCTCGGTCTTTTGCCATCTATCTTGCCGGTAACTTGTGTCCGTCTTTCCCGCAATGTGGCCAAATAATTCCAGGATTCTACGAAGGCAGGTGGTAGAGAGCCTGATCTTTATACCGAGCTCTTGAAGGATGGAATCGCTTGTGCGGAATGCAGTCCAAGGAATCCCCAGCACCCTCCGCCAGCACCATTTTTCGAAGGCATCAATGTGAATTCGGTCGGTCTTCTTCAATGTCGCGTAAGCGCACCTGACATTTGTAGAGCGTTGAAACGGTCCACCATCATGAGTTTGGTTTTGGAATGGATTATTTTGAGTCCAACAAGGAACCCTTAAAGTTTTGCCATGTCCGTCTGTCCGCAGTTCAGCGCAGGGACCTGAGATGCTAGAAAACTGGTATTTGGCACGGGTAAGAATTTTAATTTCTCCGCTAAAGTGGTAAAATAATTTATTTTGGAGTACCTCTCACACAAGTAACGTTTTTATCTTGCAAAACCCATCGTGTGGGGTATCGTTGAATAGGTATTTTTAAATGATTATGAGTTTGCTAACATCACGTTTCGATAAAGGCCTGTTTCCGTAACATTCAGTTTGAAAGGAAGGACAAATTTTTGTTAGAGTCCAATCCCCATCCTTTTTATTCGTCAGGAAGTGCAGGTTTCCATACCCAACAACCGCGGGGACAGTTGGGGTTTATGTGGGACTCCAGACTTCGTAGCCTGCCTACCCACTAAAACCTGACGGCGTTCTCTCGTACCATTAAGTGAGGCAAAAACTGACAGTTTACGCTACTTGGCATGAACCCTGAACATTCGTCCGCAGTTCTTGTCTCTGGCTATAGCTCACTGATGCATCCAGCGCCACCCGGGCGCAGGGGAACAGAGGTCACCTAGCTTGCTGCTGTCAACGGTGCGTGGAACGCATCACATCACCGCATCGAGCCTCCCTTAGTGAACGACTGACACTCCCGTGTCAGTCGTCTGAGGCCCGGCCAGGAGGTTTGCATGGTGGTCATAGGCCCTCCTGCTCTGGCTGGTACATCGGTGGCGGAAAAATTGGGCGTCAGCCGAAGCCTCTCGCTCCCTCTCCGCGGCTTCCTTTAGGATTCCTGTAGGATTACATCTTCGCAGAAGGTTCGCACCGCTTGCCAGGCCTCCTCCTTGTCTACCATTTGGACGATAACCACCTCGTAAGGACTGGTCTCACCCAACTGCCGCGACGAGAACTTCGCGCTCCCTCGCCCAAGCCGGGCATATCTCGAGGGTGTGTTGCGCTGTATTCTTATCAGCGGTACAGTGGTGATACTTAATCGTCTCTTCTCGGCCAATTCGGCACAAGAAGGCACCAAAACATCCGTGGCCTGTCAGTACCTGGGTCAGTCTATACGTCAGGCGACCGTGCTGGCGCCTTATCCAATCTTTTAGGACAGGGTGAATTGCCTCGAGAGTCCGGCGCCTTGCATGATTCACGGCCACTCTCCTCGACGACGCTTCTAGAGCCGTCTCTTCTATGTGAAGCTTCACCGTCTCGATCTCACGCGCTGCAGGTCGTTGCCCTTGAGAGATTGGTCTCCTCGCCACTAGTAGACTGCAGCGACAACCATGGCGTCGAGGTCCCAAGGCAGACATCCCACTAACACGATGGCGGCATCGGTCAAAACCGTGCCCCTGATTACTCGGATTCGATTCACGGATTGATTGTTGGATGGTGCTGGTGAAGTGGTTCATTATTATTATAAACATAACAGAATTTATTGTAGCACGTACTGATAAATATAACAAAAATGCCATGCAAAAGGAAGGTGCCATTTTATTAGACAGTCACTATTTCTCAAGAAAAGGTATTTTATTTTGAAAAAAGTATTTTGAAAATACCTATTTTGCATTTAGCATTTGAAATACAAAAAGGAAAACTATTTAGTATTTTGCATTTGAAATAGTAAATCCGAAAAGTATTTTGCATTTTGCATTTAAATGCTTTTTTTAAACCATTTTGTACATCTCTGCCTACGAGTACTTAAGTTATCATCACTTTTGATTTGCTCTCTTTGAGTTATGAACTGTTATTTATTAATGATAGAATTCGAAGTTAAATTGAAGACGAACTTTTAATGCGACGGCCTGTACTGACTACTCTGTGGCGATGGCATTAATTTGTACAGTCGGGTCAACGTTTTCTTGTGCCTCGCAATTTTCCGCTTGACAAATCAAACTCGCGCGATTCAGAGGCGAAAGGCATGAGAGTTCGCTTGATTTTAGTTAAGTAAGATACAACTTAAACAAATAAAAGCATTTTTAATGGTTCATTTGATAAGCTTACAGTACTAAATTCGTAGTACATTATTTACATTTCAATCGAGTTCAAAGAAAAAATTAAGATATATGAAAACGACCAACGACCTCACTTTTCGATGTGCCTCTTATGCCCTATTGAGTAGGGCAAAAGCGATTTGCAGTAGGTAAGTTAAAATAAAAATTAAAGCGATAAGTTGAAGGTTTATTAGAAATTGTATTAAAACTTAGGTCCTCAATATCAAGAAGCGCCTCGACTGTTATAAATTTAAAATGAATTCTCTCTGAGCTTATAGCTTGGGGTCGCAGTCAAACGAGATTTTAGTCGATTTTACAATTTGCCCGGGCGCGCCGGGACGCCTAACCGGGTTAGCCGGACCGGGAACCGTCCGGCAAACGGCTAACAGATTGCTAAAATAGCTCTTATTACGAACAACTGAATATTATGGAATTACCATTGCCGGGAAACGTTAGCATAGACGAAATTAGGGCAATTATATTAAGCAAAATGCAAATAATTTAGTGAAAGGTTAACGAAATTATAGTTTCGCTGTTTGAGGAAAGAAGGAATGGTCTTCACATTTTATGGTATGAATTCTCAAATAACAAGTAGGCTAGAATTACGCAATAACTGAAAAAAAAAGTGAAACGTGGCATAAAAACATTCTCTATCAGTATTTTTTTCCATAAACACGTATTTCGTAATGTTACAGATACTGTCAATAAAATCACACAATTTAATGCTACAATAAAATTTACGATACGCAATAAATATTCAATTTATCGGCGTTAAAACCATTAAAATTTTCATATTTAGCCAGAGACAATACTGAATTGTGTGTGCCCATAGACAATTAGGTCGCATTATAATGAGATGACGCGGACCACAGATTAAATAATTTACATCATGCGGCACATAATGGCGTAATTGGTTTCGGCCAGTAATATCGGCCATTCGGGTGCAGCGAGGTAATGCCGGATAATTCAATTTCGCTGTCGCATTTGCAAATTTTCAAAGAGTACCTCATAAAGCATTGTTACAAAAACGTGAACGGATAGACAATTTACGGTAATATTCATTTGTCGAGGGCGAATTTTGTTTGCAGCGAAACATTTGCGAATTTGGGTTGCTTCGAAGAATGATCACAAAGAAGTAACGGTGATTTGAGAGCGACAGAGGACAATGCGCGAATGGTCTTCGGTGACAATAGGCTGCCTCTTTGGAAATGGTACAACCGAATGGAGATGGGAACGATACAGAATCGCAAGTAGGCAGCGCGGCGCGATGTCGAACAAAATCAAAACCGCTGAGTGTTTGGGACTCGAGCGGAGTGACCATAATTCTGACTCGAATAACTTTCAATGAGGTTCAAATCGACAAGCTCCCAAACGTTTCCAAAGGAGAAAGAAAATATTAAAACAACTTACATTAGGTAAATGTTAACAAGTCCATTAAATTTTCGTTTAAAATGGATAATGACACGCCTATTTATTTGTTTCCGTAATAACAGACTAATACGCAATTGACCTAATTTTAACTAGTATAATTTGCAGTAATAAACCATTTCCTAAAACAGAATAATTGACGTTATTGCTTAAATAAATACCTGTGTCAACGAATTGCGAGTTCCGTTGAGGTTCGGAAATTTCGGAATTAATCCCTAGCAGGTAATTGCATTTGAAAATTAAAGTTTGGTAGTTGACCGCATTATTTGACCCTGCAAATTTCGATGGCAGTTTCGCTTGCCCAAAACATAGCTTTCTAATCCACTTAACACTAAAATGACAGGGAGCGTTCGGGCGAGACTCCGTCGCCAGAATTGTCCCGTCCCCTTTGTTTTAGTTCAGCTGGGTTTTTCATATCGACCCTAGCAGGTAAGCGGCACCCAGCCGATGATTTATTACCCTGCCTGTTTGTTCAAATAATCGATCCTGGGCAAAAAACGACCAGCGCGCAAACATAAACCTTACCCGTCACAAAATACGCCATAATTCACCGTTCGCGGTAACTGCATGCGATTTAATGGGTCTAAAACGAAAATGCAGGGCCCGTAGAAATATTTGGACAATACGAGTGCTGCTAAATTTCAATGGGAATTTATTGCACAGTAAATTGAGGAGTCATCGCGTGTATTAATGGACGCGTGTTATATTTGGCCGCGGCTTGCGATTATTGTGTACTAGCTTTTGCCCGCGACTTCGTTCGCGTGGACTTCAGGTTCGTCCCGTCTAGTCTAGTAATAAGTAAGAAATACGGTAACTAAGCACTGCAGAGCCCTAAATTGTAGCCTATATGTTATTCTGATGTATAAGCTATATTGTGGTAAAGTTTCATTCAAATCCATTCAGTAGTTTTTACGTGAAAGAGTAACAAACATCCATACATCCATACAAACTTTCGCCTTTATAATAGTAGTAGGATGCTACATCACATCATCGTGCTTCAATAAACATTACATATTATGGTTTAGAGCTGAACTGAATCAGTGGGCTATTTGGTTAATGCAATTCGGGTCGGTGAGACTTGAGGCCCGAATCAGACCGTATTTAATTAAATCCGTTGCCGCGGCGCACAGCAGGTGCCGGTTAAGTATATTTTATTTATTTTTAAAAGTATAATTCGATAAGCAGGGACAGGACTTTTTTCTATATCTCTGCAATTCATGTGTGGTTCGGATTCGCAGCATGGACTAATAAAACTTCATCAGTCCGGGGAATAAAATTAAGGGCAAATAAATTATTTCAATTATAAGAACTGAAACCGGTGGTCTTTTTGTGTGTCTATCCTTGAAATCAAGAAAAAATGTATGCCTCCGTAAGCTAAAAATACTAATTTATAAATACTTAAGGTATCCAAACTTTAATGATAAACTACCTACTTACCTTTTTTTTAACTAAGCATCAACGCGCTTTATTCGATTTTGTTACCAATAAAGAAGGGAGACACTATCATCCTAAATTTTAAATTTTACATGTAGATAATTAATATGTGAACTATCTCCAAAGTTACTCAAAGATATCAGAAATGGCCGTTAATAAACATGCACTTGGAAAGTATCAAAGTATCCACAGCTGTTAGGGACAGACGATTAATTGTAAGCAGTATTGCTAACTGACTCGAGCGTCGTGTGCTACAATTACGTTATGTACGTACCATGTCTAGCGATTGAGATTGCCATTTACTTTCTTAATTGTTCGATTAGGATTGCTGATGACATTCTTTTTACAGTATAGATTACATGATCTTATTTAAAATTTGCCAGAAATTAAGCGAGGCGAATAGGATAACTCGCTACTAGAAGCGATCGCGTCTTGTGATTTGTCAAAAGCTTGTCAAAATTACCAACAGCAATTGCCTACCGCAATTGAATAAAAAATATATCGGATATTACAAAATATTATTATAAATATTAGAAATCATATTCTTGTCAAGTTTCATCAAAATCCTTTCAGTATTTTTTGCGTGAAGGAGCAATAAACATCCAATACTATATTTTACTATGCCACTTTAAAATTTGCGAGTTTACATTATGACGATGATAACGTTTTGCAGTATTAGAATTTCGCTTTATATCAGTCTTATTCAATCAACATATAAAAAATGGTGAATCAACACTCGCGATTAGTATAAAGCAATGCTATCATAGCACAGCGATAACCAAGATTAGGGCAAACATGGTTCTGTAAAACATATCATGAGGTTGTAATAAGTATCGTTACAAGGTATACCGTGTTACCAGATTGTATGATAAACGCAGATAAGGAGTATCAAATCGCGAACGAAAATATCTTTTTTCCTTCGTTATAAACATGAAACGGCTAAAACGGCGAGGGTCTAGATCTCGGTCGTTCGTTAAGTACAATCGCTCGAAAAATTTGTAAGATTGAATGATGAGATTTTTTATAACTAAACATAACTCGCAAGATAACATCTTCAACGTACTATATTAAAGTAATTCCATTTTATTGAGATTCAAAAAACGTTATAAGCGTTAGGTTAAAACTTTTTAACGTTTTAAACCTAAAAAATTTATGCGAGTAAAGAACATTTACTACTTGCATTAGTGTTTTAGACACATCATCAGTTCTGTTAAAATCTTCCAGTAGTTTTATCAGTGCTCGTATAAAAAGTAAGGTTCGCGCGATACCGTCACGTCGCGTCGCCCGATCGATCAAGCTGTTTAATTAACACTTATCGCTTCGATGATTTATTGATATTGCTCCTATCGCGCGATAACACGATGCCACTAAAATATTTCCCAATTTTCATAAAAAAACTCTACTAGTGCAACTTTACAGGGCAGCGCTAACAGCGCGCGTTGTTGGTACTAACCTAAGGGCTAGTGTTAAAAACATTCAGAGGGAACAAAATTAAGAATAATATTATTATAACCTGACATTATGATACATTTGCTGCACTTACTCGGTCATAATACAATCTGGATTTACATGTTCCCCTCTTTTCTGCATTAATTCGAGCAAATAACGAGAGGTGTTTGGTTAGCGCTGTGATATGATAAGATAGCGGTCAAGTAGGCAATAAAAATAGTTAACCCTATAGACGTTTTTAATTGTGTTAAATCTGGAGTGTTACTGAGTGCAATAGGAGCTTATGTTAGCCTTTTAAAATTGACGCGCTGATTATTACGCGCCTATTATCGGAATTCAACTAGACAAAGTGTATAACCTTAATAAGGGAATTACCAGTTACTTTTAATGTATAATAACTACATTCATCAATAAATGTCAAGATAAAAAGTTATTTTTGTACTTTATCTATAATATAAGTCAGAAAACAACGCTGTATCTCATACGTTGCATACACTTTACCGAGGACACAGATATTAGAATACTAGTACAGATACCTCATCTCATACAAGAAAACGGTTCCGCCGTAACGGGCTAATATCTCCGGGCTAAATTTAAGTATTGAGAGGGCTATGTAAAAAGCCGTAGATAGCGCTACGTAGACTGATGGACTTCACGGAAAGCATGTCGATTGCTCGCAATTAGTTCATGTGTTCAACACGTCAATAAATGGCGCTACGTGTACTGGATTCACGAAAAAAGCATGTCGATTACTCGCAACTACTCTACGTGTTTAGTATCTCAATAGATGGCGCTAAACTCATTGCTGTAGTGGCTGTAGCACTAAAATAAGGTAAAAATAATGTAACTAAAATTCAAAGGTAAATTTCGCTACGATCGTTCATGATACGATGGCGCAGCGGATAAGAATGGCGGCCTCGGATATAAAACACACGGGTTCGAATGCCAGTACCGCATATTCTTTTTTATGTTATTTTTGATTTTATCAGTGTTTTGAACTTTTTTCTCTTTTCTTTTCAACAAAATCCAGATATTATAAAATATGTCCTAAAACTAATACAATAAATAATTGAAAATGTTTTATATGTTATGACAATTTTATGTGTGTATCAATAAATATAAATTAAATGAAAACGTCGCGTTTCGTCATCATGTAAAAGTAGAGTAGGTTTCCTAAATGAATGCAATTTGTACTTCAGAAATCAAGTTCCTCCTTATCTTTTGTTCACTAGCACAACGACCGTCCAATACGGCTCTCTCAGTAGTTCTGTTTCAGTCTCCATTATGAGAGTAAAGAGTACGGATAGATTGGTTAGTTTAGTAGGTACTGCAAGAGCGAGACAGAGCGAGGCTGTTGCACGGCTCGCCGGCTCGCGTGACCTCTCGTCTCGAGGAGAGCCCACGCTAGTCTCACGCCGCGCGCCGAATTATTATTTCGACAGTGCAAGCAGAAATGTTATAAAACGTCTATGTAATTTATGTATTCTTTAAGTCTTTAATGTATTGATATTTGAGTTGATTTTCACATTCATGCATGTAATTTTGACTCATGTTTCATGTTCATGTTTGTTATTAAGCCGGCATTACCTATGAAGGAAATCAGCTTTCTTTGGAATAATTTCTAATTAATTAAAAATGATTTTATTCTTCATTCTAGTAGACTGCTAAAATCTTATTATTCCGCCCGGCAGCTACAGATTAGCAAGAGTCGGCGGCTAAACCAGTGTTTGGCCGGTGTGGATATGGCGCACCAAATTGTACTTAATTCCATTGTTTTCAATAAGTTAATGGTGTTGTCAATTATATATAATATATACGCTCGCAGCTTTGCAAAATGCCGAAGGAAAATGACAACTCGTTCAATTTTCGACGTTAGTTATAGTTTTAGGGTAACCATGATTTAACAACGTTTACGTCAAAACCTTGGACTTGGTTTCAGTAATCAGAAATAAAGTCTGATTTGCGCATAGGACGAATTAAAACCAATGAAGATATTAAATAAGATTAAATTATCCGTTTTGGTTTTCGTAAAGTTCACGCCATATGGCATTCTCTACCAGTCATACCTTTGGGCTAAGCAGAAATATTTGTGGACGGTGCGACAAAGAAATGAAATTAATTATTATCATTTCAATTGTGTGTCTAAGACATGGCAATAAGACAGGTATTTGGTTGTAGTAATTCGATAACATAACCGATAGATAGAGGTAATAAAAATAACCGGTGGGATTTAACACTTTTTACGACATTTAAAATTGAGTTTTAAGTCATAGCAATAAGACAGGTTTTTGGTTGCAGTAATTCGATATTATAACAGATCGACAATAACTAATAAAAATAACACTTTCCATGACATTTAAAATTGAGTTTTAAGTCAGTGCAGTAAGACAGGTTTTTGGTTGCAGTAATTCGATATTATAACAGATCGACAATAACTAATAAAAATAACGCTTTCCATGACATTTAAAATTGAGTTTTAAGTCAGTGCAGTAAGACAGGTTTTTGGTTGCAGTAATTCGTTAACATATCAGATCGACGATAAGTAATAAAAATAACACTTTTCTGTTTGCAGTACCAGTAAAATAGCATAACAGTCCAGCAAGACTAATATTATTATAACGTCAAAATTAACATTTTATTTATTAGTGTGTTATATTATGTTGGCGAATTCAAGCAGTTATTCCCACTCCTACTCATTAAGTTATTTATTGTTTCCCAAATATTTTGTTGATTTTTGTAACTTAATAATATAACAACGAACAAATTGGATAAAAAATATGATATGTTAATGATTTCGATGCTTAGGTATATAAAACTTCATAACTCAAAAAATAAACGAAAAATTTGCAACATTTTCAAACAATAGTTTAACGTTTGAGATATAGACGCTTCCAAAGTAGTGAAATGGGCGTCCCACCCCCCTTTCTAACCTTTGAACTAAGAAAGTAAAAATTTTGAAAAATATACATATGATTTAGATCTCAACAAAAACTTTCAACAAAAATAGGTGTGAATGAGATCTAACCAGTAGTTTTTGAGATATTGCATAGTTTTATCAACCGCAAATATAACTTTTTTTTCCATACAAACACTAAAAAAAGATATTTTTGCTGTCACAAATGTGATGTTTTCGTTAGGTAAAAGTAAGTAGATCCCGAATTTAGTTAAGAGTGTCATGGTCTACGGCATCTTTATAGAAATCATCGATTAGATAAAACATTTTATAAGGGCAGATTTAAAGTATAGTTAAATAGGTATTACGATGGAGTAAAAAATATTACTATTTATTTCATGCATAGTAAATATTATATTTTTACAAGTATATTGAAAAGAGGTGATGGGCTTGTGTTGATCATGGTGGAAGAGTAATTAATAGAACTGTAGACACGACAAACATTTCTTTAAAACTATTAACTTTTAATTAGTGGCGGGCAGGTAATAATTGTATTATAGAAGACTGACTGAAAAAAGTTGTCAGCTTCTAAATTTCACCGGTGGATAATCTTCGCATCGCCAATAATCTATCTGCGCATTATCTGCTAAACGAGAACAACTATTATTGGGTGCCCTTTATCAAAAACCTTAGTCTTATTAGTCTAAAATAAAATACAGCAAAGCTAGGTCACCCAGGTACCTACTAAGCAGATAAACAAACATGTTTATATTTTTTTAAACTAACTAAACGAAAAATAATCTCATTGTGGCATTATATTACTGCCGATAACCGCAACTATTTCATTTCCAACACCTATGGGTTGGCTGGAAGAGATCTCTTTTAGGGATAAGCCCACCTTTGTTCACATTGTGACTTCTTGTATTTTCTGTACAGTCGCCAGCACATCAGACTATACATTTTTGTTGAAAAATAGCCCTTATTCCTTATACCACAGTGTTTAGCTTGACGTGCTGTTGTCCGTACATCTTTTAAGTGCAATAAAGAAAGAATATAATAAAGGTATTATAATCATCATTAAGGATAAGGATAATAATCATCATTTAACATCATCATCGTCATTATCAGCCAAAAGACGTCAACTGCTGAACATAGGCCTCCCCACATTATTAACATGCCACGGCATAATAATATAAGCGGCGATAGAAATGTAAATCAAAAGTGGCGGAATTTCATAAAATGCCGCAACATTTCATGTAGTTAAAATTTAAACGCAGTATGCATAATGCCGATTTTTTTTTTAATTTAGTTCTTTTTCGTGCCACGGCTGAGCAAAACAAAATGGCGTCAAGTAGCAAATTCGTGTCTGGAAAAAGTGATTAAAGGCAGTGCAAATACAACATGTGTGGCCGCGTGATAAAAGTCACTTGAAAGACGTTTGCTACAGTGAATTACAAAAAATTGAGATTCTCAAACGAGAACTATAGATAATCCCTGTAGAAACATTTTTTTTTGGTTATGCACCTCATCAATGCTATTGGGACCATCGAATCTGGTATCCGGATGACGCATGGAAGTGTGACAGAGTAATTGCTTTTGTTAATCTGAAAACATTCATAACATTGAGTGATTTTAATGTTTTATTATGATTATATTATGATGCCAAAATAGAAAGAAGAGGTGCTCGCTCGTAGCGCAGTGGTGGTAGCGCTTTGGTATTAATACCAATATTAAGCAACTTATGGCGCGGTCAGTGTTTGGATGATACGTCAGTTTTTCTTTGCTTGTCGAATATTGTAAACAATCTTGACATTTCTTTTTAACGAAATCATTCTTTTAATGGAACAATCACAACCTGCATTAGGTAATTTATCGTTGAACATTTGAGATCTTTTTAAATCAAATAGTTAATGAAAGTTTCTAATGAAAATTTCGTTTACTGATATTCTTTAAAAGAAAAAATGTTTACAACATTCGACGAGCAAAATTAAACGGATTATACATATTTTTATGAAATCGCTAGCACTAAGGGACATCTTAGTGTAGAAGCACATGTTTAACAAGTTAGTCTTTGTTGTTATCATTGTCATCATGCTTAATTTCTGAAATAAAATCCTATTTGTCCTACCAAACTGTTAGTCATGGTCACCCTAAATCTTCATAATTGACAACAAAACCAACGTCGTAGTGATGACGATTAAACAGTTATTATTATCAATCAATATTATCAATTATCATTGTGCAATAACATTTGACATTTTGTAAACTGCAAACGTTTAAAAACAGTCGACGCCAATCATGAAATCTGTGCAAAGTTTCGGCGAAAACCGGAAAGTGCTAGAATTGTGTTTGGTTATTTATGTTCATGTGATGATGATGTTCAGAAATCTTAGAATGTTATAAACTATTTAAATATTTTACCTATATCCTATTGTTATAATAAACCTACCAATGTTTAATTTAAACGCTCACGGATGCGGTTATCAACATTATTTAGTTTACTCCACCGCCAGTGGCCTATCGATGCCTGCCTGAGCTTTTACCGAAATAAAAATAAATTGCATAACCTAATTCGTACTTGCTTAGTTTTTAAAGTTGCATTATAATCAATGGACAAAATGCGCCATCTATTACCACCTCATAAATATGCCGCAAAGTTTTATCATATACCGACAGAGGGCTCTTTGTCGTTTTAGCATGCTTTTATGTGTGCTTTTATGCTATTTACAACATTTTTACTTTTTGAGATAAAATTGGGTAGTATAAAGTTTTATCTGTTTTAAACGGCTAAAAATATTTATTTACATATTTTTTGGATATTATCTTCAAGTATTTTAGGTTTTTAATCCAAATTAATAAACCGTTTCACCGATGGCCAGACAGGTAGCGCCACCTATCGAGAAAATTTACAAGCTATGAAACCTTTGTTCCGAATGAGACCCCGTGCCGAGGATAAGCCTAAAACAAAATGTGCCCAGAATTTTGTTGAAATCTTTACAAGGTTCTATTCTAGGCCTTATTAAATTAAGATTATCTAAGGCCGGCTTACCTGTTAATCCTGTTATAAAAATAGCTCCGCCTAGCACTGAACATGTACAGGAATTTAAATATTAAATACAGCCGACTTGTTTAACTAACCACTCATTGTCGTATCACAAATTAACAAGTCAAATATTTAATAAACATCCATTGTGTAATGTACGGAACACGTGTGTAGTGATGGTTTAACGGCCACTTGTCTAATAATAACAAACGTTATCGCTTGCGGTAGCTCCGGTATGAATAGACCTCTGTTTGATTCACTCCTCTAACTACTTTAGATTCTGACCAGTTGAATAGGCGTAGCCTTACAGTGTAAGATTTAAAGATTATACAATATAGATTATGAATCCTGATACCATTAACGTTATTTGTTACATGCCGTTACTGGAAAATCGGCCGGATTTCATTCTCGATACGGATTCCGTTCGAATTGTTACCAAACTGTTGTCCAGTTGCCCATTTTATCAATGGAATTATAGTATTACCAAAAGGATTTCATTTAAGATAGTCGACATATCTTTTTTGCACGCGTAAAATAATCGGATCAGAATGATTTCAAATCAATACACCTACAAAAGGTCTGAGTAATTAGGGAAAATACAATATCTGCGTTAATAAGATGATGTATATGACACGCCTGACATTAAGGACGATTAAGAACACGAATTGATAAATTTATTTTATTATGGGTCAGCTAAATTTGATTTTTGGTATTTGCTCAATCAAATTGATAAATACCTAGTTGGAAATTTTGGCATTTCTTAAGTACCTATATTTAAAACAGTTTGCCTTATCGTTATCTCAAAGTAATAATTTTCTCATAGGTACAATAATTTAGTATTTCTAGTTAATTAAATTTAATATCACAATAAGTGACAGCGAGCATATCCTTAAGCAATGAACGTTAAAAGCCATTTAAGGGCCAGAGACGATGGGTGGGCCGGTGCTGCATATATAAATAATATGATAAATGGCGACCAGTAGCCCAGCGGGCGCGTACGTCGTTAATATCGGTAGTACAGCGTCCCCTAGCACCTTGGGATCTGAACAGGAATAACCGCACTGTTAGTAAGGCTTAGTTATACGATGCTAATGTCGTACTTACTGTCAGGTTAAATTGACGCACCAGAGAACTGCCTCAAGCAAAAATATTTTAAGTAAAAGTTATCTTTGGTTTATAAGCAAATAATACTTATTATTAGTCTATAGATGTATATGCTATCAGTGTCGGTAGAAGTAAGCAAGAGGAAATGCGCAGGAAAGTGAGCTAATCAAATAAACAATGTAATCCTAGAGTAATTAATGCAACCTCAAATTTGTGAGCCCTCATGCTGGAACAAACAACGCTTTGTTGGTGCCTGCGTGTGACCCACTGTTTACGCAGGGCATCGAACTCGCACCTCGCCTTTATATCCGTTCAAATAAGCACTAATTATATTTAATGCGTTTTACCTGTAATTAGAAGGTGTTACAAAATGTGAAACAGCGTTTAACGGTTCTAGAGAGTTTTTTAGGAGTGTGTTTACACAGTTCGGCAGCGATTAGACTTCTTTATGAGGTGTTTCCACCATCGCGCCCACGCTCGCGAATACAAACAATCCAATGGGCGATGTAATGATTATTGTAAACACACTCGGAGTTTAGTTTTACGTGAGTAATAGCCTGGTTACGAAATTATGAACGTTTTTTATCTGTATTTAAATTGGGAGTGAGATTAATCGTGTAAATGTGTGCTCGCACATTCGCGAACATTTCAGGAACATAAAAAGTCGATTAGGCGGACTCTAAACATTTTAGCGGGCTGTGGTCGTTTGTCAATCCATAGACGATAAAATTAAAATGGCGCGCATGTGGTGTCGGGAATAGATTCGCGGCACTTAGCGCGTTGGCCCTTCGGCAGGAAGATGCGGTGGTCGTAAATACGGTCGTGACTCAGTCGTGCCTTGGTGGCGTTCGTTGAAGCTATTTTCGACTTGCAAATGAGAAGTGCATCGGCAATAGGGGTGGCGGTGGCGATTGATTGGAAAACGATCGATGAGCTAATCGCCGGGAAAACCAAAACTAAAGATTTCTCGGCAGGAGTCGTTCAATTCTTTGAGTGAGGGAGGTAGGGACATACAATACAACTCCAATGCGTGCGATGCATTTGCCATCATAACATAATATTGGTTTTGAATCTTACCTATTCCGGTAGTTAGATAGGTCTTAATCCACGGCCGGTGGTGGTGTGAGAGCTTATGTTGCTGAGCGAACTTGGCTGACGAATTGCCGTGTGTTTAAATTATTATTGCAGATTAATTTACTTTATGTTTAGTAGGTCTACCTATGTGTCTGACGGATTTTTTTTTGCGAAGTTTTTGATAATGCTATTGGTATTAAGTCCGCCATATGTACAATATTATGTTTTGAGCATGAAGTTTAAAATAAATAATTATTTGATAATAATAACAATTAGAGAAAGTGAGTTCTAATGAGAGAGTAAGTTGTAGGTAGTAGGTAGTAAGTAGCTACCTAAGCTAATTCCCTACCAATTATATATTACCATATTTCTAATACGTACTACTACCTACCTACCAGCTATCTGAATTAAATAGGTAGGTAGGTACTATAGTGGTAAAAATTGTGTACCTTGTTTAGCAGTGAAAATGTTGTATGTATTGTATAACATGGAGCTGAAATTTTGCAGGATCACTATCTATAGACAACAGACAACATAGGTAACTAAAGTTTATCCCTTTATCATTTAGGTACATTATTCCTGAGAATCTTTTTTATTAATAATTTTCTAACATATTTTGAAGTCAAACTGACTTAATTAATGTTAAATAGATAAAGCAAAACACTTGTTTATTTATATTCACATTATCTGGTAAAGTAGGTATTTTAAATTATCGTAATATGCAACCTGATAGCTGATAAGCGTAAACGCAACTTGCAAAGAATTAAAATCATATTTGCTTAATTTTTGTCACCCGATACACTAACGGGTGAAAAATTAAAACAAACAGGTGCAGAACCTTGTGTCAGCGAGTGTTTATATTCTCAGGTACCGATGACCGCGGCCGCCGGCTCGGCCGCGGTATCGCGAATCGTGATGCACCGGCATCGCGGCAATCTGACACTTCTCAGGCCCACACTTACACTGTTATCGCCCAAAACAAATCCGAACACCTTATCTCAACCTACACACGCAAATCCAGTCGAATCGATACAGACAGGTTAGGATTACTCACCATAGGCATGAAACGAGCAGCGATCACACACAAACACAAACTTGACACTGTATCTCACCGTCTTCTTAAACAACACCTAATTGAATCCATGTTATCATTTAAAATATCGATCAGTCACACGCGGAACGGTTCTTGTGACGCTATATTTTTACATTGGACTGGAGATATTTTCGATAGTCTGCCAGTTTTAGTTGTCACTCGCGAATTGGAGATCACTACAACCGAGTATTAGGGCGGATTTGTAATAGAATAGGGTTATATTGTTCACTGATCAGCTGAGCGAATGTTTGAAACAATAATATCGGCATTTACGTACACAATTCTGTCGACGCACGTACACTCGCTGCGGATCACGGAGACGGACTGAGTGAATGAACGACGCGACCAGTGTTGCCAACAAGGTGAATCTAAAACTTGCTAAACTGATGTTAAAATTTTGCCAAAATTATGCTTATTGCTTTATAATATTGCCAGAAAATAAGCTAACATTTTTCAATGTCAAATACAACGTCATTTAATTTTAAATGTTTATTAATCAACAAAATTTTGATTTATTCTACGTTTTAATCGACTATGTTACTAAATAAAATGTTAATATCTTCTTCGTTAATATCTCCCACTCAGACCGGTAATGCTGACTGTATTTAGGCGACATATTAACGACTACTAAGCAATTAATTAATAATGCACGTAAAACTTTTAAACTTTCTTTCATTTACAGTGACAGTAAATACGTGAATACGCGGTAATCGCGGTATAGTACTTACAATCTATCTCGCTTCTTTCGTAAAGGAAGGAGGGAGTGAAAGAATGCTGTTTGTCTATGGTATATTGAATTAGATTTGTTGGGGAATCCCCGAAACACGCTTGAGAGCGTTTGACGTAAAGGTTACCCTTGCCGTTAAGTTGGCACCATCATCAAATATCAAACAATGATGCCCTATCCAACTATAAAGAAGTACATCAACAATAAAAAACAAATGATAATAACAGTACATTTTATATATATTTTTGAAGTATTTGGACTTAAAAAAGGAAAGTAAACTTGTTATTCATAATTATTTTATATGCCAAAAAATATGCTATTTGCTAAATAACTTATAAAAATGCTAAACAACATAAAAATATGCCAAATCTAGCATAAAATTTGCTAAATTGGCAACACTGGACGCGACCGTCTCGCGGCGATCCGCTCGCTCGAAGGGGGCGCGCGGCGCGGTGTCGGGCGGGGGAGCAATAAACGCACACTGCGTTTGACGCCACTTTTCCGCTAGATGGCGACACGCTTCTATTTTTCCTCAGCGCGAAGTTTTTTTCAGCGAAAATAATTACCGCGCCGAATCTCCGCCTCCTTAAAAATTAGGAAAACGTTTTCAAATTATTCCCATCAAACGTTTACTCTCCGATTCCTTCGACGTCCGGAGTGCGGAATCAATTTGCGAATCCACTTTCGCATTTTAAATTTCCACCTCTATTTGTCGTTAAACGTGACGGAAATTAATGTGTACATTGCATTTCTTGGCGGAATCGAAGAAAATCGCGCAAAGGTAGGCGGAAAAAGCGGAGTAAATGTAAAAATTCTATTAAATCTGGGATTGGGCGTGTAATCAGAGGAGTCGATTAAAGTTGCGTCTCGTATCGGCGATCGCGGCTTAAACTCATTTTCGCAGCCTCAATTTCTTCGATGGGAGAAAATAAAGGAAATCGTTCGAAATGAAAGGGCTATAAGGAGGCTTTGATACTCATCTATTGAGAAAATAGATTATCATGATGCTTAAAAGTAAGTAGGTATTCTAAAGGTAAGGTATCGTTAGTACATTCTTGGCTTTTGGGTTTATTTTGGATGTGAGGAGGAATAGATAATGATATGATCATCCATGATATGAGTATATTGGATCAGCAGTTAAGTAGATAATAAACAAGTAGATGTTTTTTTAAGAAACTATTTCTCTAAATTCATATAGGTATAATCTTTTTTTTTGTAGGTGTGTTATGACGTGTGTTTATGTCGAGTATCACAATAATAAGGCAGTAAATAAAATTATATTAGCCCATAAATAAACAATTAAGTGAGCGGAGAGTAGGTAGGTTGAATACGCTGCGTTCCTTGAGTCGATATGACTGATGATACGCTCCATAAACAATGGACGATAGGCACAGATAAGCGTGATTTATTGTCTATGCCGAGTGGCTGCCTATCAATTACAGATATTGATACATGCTGGCTGGTATTTTTGGTAGCGTAAAATAACAGAAAACCTTTTTTTGCTGTCAGTGGGCGAATGTTTGGCTTCTAAACAAGATTAGATGGTGGTGTTAATTTTTCTTGCAAACGTTTGTTCTTTACAGATTTAGAAATGTAATTATTAGGTGTAACCTTTCTCTTTTAAGGGAGAAAGCAAGAAGAATCATGGACTGTGTTTGTTTAGCTAGAACGTTAGGCGAAGGTTCGATGGAAAGCTTTTGAATCGGAGTTAGGTATATTGAGATTTTCCTTTAGTGAAAAGAAATAAAACAGTTTGGTAAATTATTTATGTTCACGCTATTAAATGTTTGAATGAAATAACCATACCGACAAAACATTCATATAAACACATATTCAGTAAAAAACAGCAATATTGTGAGCTGAAACTCGGTTCCTACCATCTTTTAATGAAACTACTTGTAAAATTGACACAGTATTTATTACGCAGTTTTTTTTCTGCACAATCGTCAACAACGCGGTTTTCGTGGAAATGCAAAAGGCAGATAAGTAATCTGGTTATTTACGTATTTAAACATTAATAACAAATTGATATAGTTAATTGGTATAATAACTCAGAGAAATAACGATTCCATTGACCGACCACGAGAGGGTTATCAATTTTTATTATTCATTAATGAGCGATTGACGGGTATTGCTACCACAATTATGAATAAACATGATTTGATATAGAATAACATCACTGACTTAATTAAAGCTAAGTAAATTATCGATTCATTGAGTTGTTTGATTAAGTTAGTTCAAGCTAACTGGCTGGTCACAGTCTCATATTTGCGCTTATCTGGACAATGAGTAAGCAGCACGAATAGCCTATTGATGGAACTGGTTTATAACTGCAGGCCTATTTTTACTATCTAGGCTAGGCCTTACAGACTTACACTTAAGTGCTAGGCGGTAATCTTTAACTATTTTCCAGTTGGCAATATTAAAGATACGATGCCTTAACAATTTGCGTCAATTTAATCATTGGGTTAAATAACAATCAGATTACCTTAATCAGTCAGGTATCAAACGACTGCCGGGAGTCGCATAATAATGGAATTTCTATTGTGTCTCGTTCACACATACTTGACGAGTTAATTAAACAAAAATCATCCCAAACGGGCAATGCGAGACTATAATAAGATAAGGTCATAGTTAATATAAGTTCTGAAGAGGGGATTTAAAAAATCGGGGAAAAAATACTTTATAGCATCATTAGGCTGTACAAAAATTTACACTTTGACCTAACAAAGGGAAAGTGAAAGACCCCGTCCAAACAGGACCAGTTAATCCACCAGATGTTAACTCTAATCACGGCGTGCCGAATTTAAACTCCGTTATTTACGAACAGACGCCATAATCGTCCGTTAGCGCTTGTCTGGTGATCTATGGCGGGGGCACAGATTTGATTTGTGTCTAGTTTAATGCCAGTTAATTGGTTAAGGGCGGCCATTTTTACCGTCGGAACATTTGACACGTGTTTGAAGTTAACGGTAATTATTATGAAGATTCTCTATCCCTCTAACAACATTATTATGAAAGTATCAGTCTGTTGAGTTTTTCGGGCACTATACGCCTAGCTCAGAATAGCTTGAATGAGCTTTGCTATTTAAAAGAACAAAGTTGGGACCTTTATTAAACAGAACTTTAAAAGAATACCCAATGGGCTATCAGTTTGTTTGCTTACCTAGTTAATGCAAATGTATGGCTATAAAAAAGAGAGAACATTCAAGTCTGGGAGAGAGCGTCGCCTTTAAATCAGTTAATCTTAGGCTAATGTATGCGAATGGAGACACCGTCGTTTGAGACAATGGCACACAGTAGAAGGGTGCAGTAAGACCACTATACTATTGGTATCAGCAAAAATGTAGGTCACGTGACGATTACCTTAAGAAAATACCTCATTTGAGATTCACCACTTCCTTGCGTCTACTTTTAACCTACCTACCAAATTAGCTACTCTCAGGTCTGATCTCAATTTCAAGGTTTTCCAGTGAGCGATTTTATGCCCAATGCATAAAATCTAGGTAGGCTTGTAGTAGTCTCTATAATTTAAAACGTATGTTTGAGTTCAAAATGAGGACAAACAAAGTACGCATTATGTTTGTCGGCAAACACACTCTTTATTTCTTTGTTCATATTATGCTTCCTTTATTTATATTTGTCAACTGGCTAACATTAGATCTCTTCTTTCTTCACTTTAATTGTGGCATCTTTAGAGACAATGGGCCCTAAAAAGCGGAATAAAAACGCGAAGTAACGGTTTCTTATGCGGGCGTGCGGGTAGGTCAGGTAGGCTGTTGTAAATCACGGACTTAAAGCCTGCGGATCCTTCCGCAGCCTTATCTGGCTACGAGAGCGCTCATGCATTTGTCAAACTCCAGTCGTAAAAAGGATTCTTTTTTGTGGCGAGTCTAAAGTCAACAATGCTACTCGCGGAAAGGGATGCATAAGATTTGATAGAAGAGATTAATTCATAAAATTGTTATTCAGAAGGAAAACGATTACCCATAGGAGTAAGTTGTTTGGGAGTGAAATCAAAAGCCCTGTATTTGATTCGTGCATGAAATATAAAGATGATATGGTCGTCACAAACGGATAGAATTGTTATTTATTGAATGAAAATACATAGCTCATATTCCTTTTTACTAATAATACGAACCCCTATCCATTGATCAGTCCCACTAACCCCAAATTGATAGTGATTAAATTCGACAAAAGACAAACGAACGAATGTTTACCCACATTCCTTCCATATTTGGGATTCTCCTGTGCGCGTGGTCATAATAGCAGGCTGGGCGGGTTAAGCCCTTCGCTACCGGTCGGTTATTGTTAACTTTACTTAATTGGGGGTTATCTTCGGCTTGTGGCAGTAAAAAATCGATTAGGGTCCGGAGGATGTCTTTGTAATGGTCTTTTAAGGGGACTATTACGTAAGTATGCATTATACAATCTAATGATTTGCTCTTTAGACAGTTTATTTATTTATTGAGTTGTCGTTTATAACCATATAAGAAATTTTGATGATCTTTCTAAATATTCACAGGAGGAGGAGATAAATAGGTGTCTCTGTTTTTACTAATTTATTACGTTATTAAATAATCATGTTGTTTTCTTGTGATTTTGTGTCAAAATCATGACGAAAAGAGGTAAAACGCTCAAATCGCTTGAATCGCTTCCTCATTGCGCACAGATTCTTTAAGGGTTAATGCCTAGGTAGTTACTGCTTTGCAACGTTGGCAAGTTTTTTATTTTTTTTATTTGAAATGGGTTCGCTCTTGTCTCCAGGCTAGACCAGTGGCATAGACAGGAACGACGATGGAGCAAGCTCACCCAGAAAAAGCCTGTTCACTCTAACTTTGAAAATTTTAGGGTTATAATTCATTGGAAACACTGATGCGGGTAGAGAATCCACATTTTTGCTGTGCTAATGCGCACATAGCTAGCTATAAGTTGACGAAAAGCGCTTAGTTCTAATCAGTGGAATGTCAACTAGGTAAGGGTGGGATCCCGCAGTACGTCTAGTTGAGCGATGATAGAAGGGAGCTAAATATATATAAAGATTTACATTTTTAGATACGAAAACCGTTTAAAGAAAACCTCATCTGCGGAATAAACCACGTTTTCCGCACGCCAGCCAACTGCCTACTCTGACACTCTAAGATTGTATTGTTATTCCAGTCGCAGCGAGCCCCGAGGCTTCTCGTTCCTCGGATCCCAAACCCTGAGGGAGTCTTGGATTAAGTGCGGTGTAAGGGCAGCGAGGGTTCAAGTCCGGTTCGACCGGGTTCCGGGGTGACCGGCCCTGAGGGCCCACTGTGCAAGCCTTTCCCTATATTCGAATATGGACATCCCTTTTACTCGCATGGTCAGAGGCCTTACTCTGGACACAAAATCCGATCCAAGGGTTATAGCCATCCCTGTCACTCATACCAGGCCGTGTATGCGTGTGACAGGGATGGGTATATTCATTGGATCGGGTTTTGTGTCCAGAGTAAGGGGGCAGGCTGGCATGATCGACAGAGATGGCTGGTTAGTTTGGTAAATTAGTATTAGTACAGAGTAGGGTTTTTGGAGTAAGTAAATAAATAATAAAAATCTTGGTAGCACCTCTATAGTGCGACAAATTCTGTTTGTGCATGCAACGCTTGTGCAAGGCAAGACTATACGACGAACGAATAATATATCTCCTAAAACATATTTGAAATTATTGAAAGTTTTCTCTGCTGATCAAAGGTTCTTTCGACCCCCATAATCGTTGTTATCCTTATATTGCTAGTTTTAAAATCTTCACTGCTTAAAGGGTTAAGACAATGTTCCCAAAACCAGGACAGCTGTATTTCACGCCAACTAAACAGACAACATTTCAAACTTGGTAGTGCTGTCACAATAATTGTCACTACCTTATCGTAGTTAATCCCTGACAGGCGACAGATTAGGGCAGGTACACAGTCCCACATTACGTGAATTTTGTCCCTTCTGCGGGACGCCATTCAAAAGTCCGTGAAGATTACCCGATAACGCATTTAAAGGGTTATATTGAATTATTTTTTTTCCCAAATGTCACCAACATCTGCTGTGAGAAAATGGTAATCAGATATGGGACAAAATATGAGTTGTGCGGCTGAAATGTTTGTTAGAAGTTTTTGTTTGATAAATCATTCTAGTCTGAAAATATATGTAATATTTATGAAGTAAAGTTATCATCATCATCATCATCATTTCCAGCCCTTATTCCCAGTTCATCTGGGGTCGGGTCTCCTAGTACATCTGCACCAGAGAGCTCTGTTCTGTTCTGTATGAAGTTAAGTCATATTGAGCAAAAATTATTATATAAACCTTTTCCATCTATCGATTCTCGCAATCTTAACAGCTGAAAGTCTCAATAAAATAAGAAAAACATAGCATTCAATCGGACAAGCAGTAGAACACAATATTTATCGCGCATCGGTGTCGATCTGTCTGCTGCGGTGGAGGCGTCGGGTTCGATTCCCACTCACGGGTATTCGGTTACGTCGTACGACGAGTTGTTTTTATTGTATCCTTCAAGCTGTTTGAAACTGTAGAAGCTGGTTACGATTATTGTTATGATTTCGGTGAAAGGCCCACTGGGAACTGGTACAATGTGGAACTATCATCTACATTCAACATGCTAGCTAGAGTAGCATACAGCGGAGTACACTTTTTTTTTTTATTCTCCTTTCTCTAAGGATTCGGCACACTAGTTGCGGCTGTTGTCCGGTCCATACAAACAACAACAACTTTATATTATTTTATTTTATATAAGCACAAAACAGTTGACAGTTAAGGTGAAACAATGACAACTAGACATGAATGGTCTACGAAATATAAATATGAGTAAATGCTACTCACTGCTAGACCCGTCATGTCTAATTCTTATTGTAATGCAACGCAAAAGTTTAAAATCTCATATTACAAACCGATACGGGAAGGTGAAACAAATTTTATACATAATATGAGTAATACCAGTAATACTATGCTGTAAGAGTCAAAACAACTAAGATACTACAGTATTAATCTTGGCGTGCTGTGCTGTTGTCCATTGAGACTTCGATGAGAGATCCTTTTGATGGATTTCTTGATATGGATATATATTTTTATCACGGCAGCGCGTGTAGCGTCGTCAACGCTCCCACTGAAAATCAGTGTTGAAGTATGCTGCGTATTATATATAATTTGGTACTGACACGCTTAACCCAATTTCCACCACACATTGCGATAATACTTAATCATAAATGCTTAGGTGTTACATTTATGGCCAAAGCCCATAGTTCATGCTCGCGACCGGGTGGGCGCTGAATCACGGCGAATTAGCCGCAACCTTGGACTACTTGCGCGCGCGCATGCCTATCGATATCAGGGCTGGCAATCGGGAATAAACTAAGTGATAAATATAATAAATAAAGAAAGTGGTATGAGCAAAAGTCACAAATTAAATGTCTATCAACTGCAGTAGATACATATTTATATGCAGGGCGCGCGGTGCATCCTGCATACGCATTTCTACTCAACCTAGTACCCAACCCATCCTATCGATATCTTTCTACAACCAATTCTTAAGTCCCATTGTGTTATTTTTAGAAGTGAATTCTTGCCTATTCTCATCATTACGAGTAGTTTTCTTCCCCGATAAGTATAAGTAACGTCATGTCTGATGCTATAAAATGACGACACACATTCAGATTTGAATCTCGAAATATGATAAACAGTAAACACTAATTCAAGAGGAACTAGCCCATCTAGCTACTTATTCTTTAAGAGCTTCAGGTACGTAAGTGTTGAAAAAAGTTGCTCCGATAAAGCTGTCAGCCCTGACTCCCGTACGAATAAGGTCCTAACGCCGGCGCGGGCGCAGCCACGCGGTGGTCCCTTGCGCAACACTCTGACCCAATGTGCAATGTTACGAGCGATAGTAATTGTGGATCGTGTGATAGATCCATTGTTCTTGGGCTTGGTTGGAGTACCTATCAGGCGCGGATCCAGCTCTCCAAAAAGGTTGTGGGCACGCAATGGTTTTTCAATGATAGGGATTTTAACAAAATACGTCGATGAGACAAAAGTTAAATTTAAAACGCTTTTATCATACAAAGAACATGTTTTTTATGTATAGCGCGAGCGAAGCGAGCGCGCTACAAATCGGATTTCGACACTCATTAAACCAAGAATATAATAAAACTTAAAAGCTCGAGCGAAGCTCGCGCTTTTCGACACTCATGAAACCTAAACAGCAATAATTGTTAAAAAACGCGAGCGAAGCGAGCGCGCTACAAATTGGTTATTTGACTCTTATCAAAAGAAAAATATGATCAAGATTCAAGCGCGAGCGAAGTGAGCGCGCTAAAATTTAGTTCACGAATCACGACGCTTATAAAAGCAAGCAAAGAATTAATGGCTGAGCAAAGTGAGAACGAGATATTTGTTTAGGATGCTTCTTATCTTAATTTAGTTAGATGACTAAAAATTTCTACCGAGCACTTTGTAAATTGTGATTAGGGTTGTGGGCATGCCCACAGTGCCCACAACGGTGTATCCGCGCATGGTACCTATACGAAGAGAATATAAATTGCATATAGGTAATGCCTAATATAAAATAATGCAAAAGAAGAGTCGGCAGACCAAAGCAACGATGGGCCGAAGATATCGTGCAGACGGTGGGGGGAGACTGGTTAGAGCAGGCCCAAGATAGAGAAAGGTGGAAAAAGCTGGAGGAGGCCTATACCCAAAACGGGGTCCTTAGCCCACAAACTGGACTAGATGAAAAAAATTTAACTAATACTAACACTAGCAATAAGTCTACACAAAAATTCTACTAACAACATTTGAATTGTAATTTTACTATGGGTTATTGGAATAAAAGGCTTTATTATTATTATTGTATCTCTCCTGTGGGATATCACGGCCGAAGCCGGTCCTTTTGGAAGGCTTACCTGGGGATATAGATCCAACAGGAAGAGGCCCTTTTGAGATACTTTAATGTATTGGGATATGTACACCTAGCGGGTACTATCTCTGCCTGCACTATTGAGGAGATACAGCCAAAGACAGCACCTGCTAGGTGCAAGGACTATTGCAGATAAGATGGAGACTACGCCGGGACTATGGTGAGGAAATTGCTGGACTGGTTACTGGGATATTGATGAGACAACGGGACGCCTGCCATATCAAATGCCTCATCTAGATAATCACGGCAGACGGTGACTCGCCGCTCACTAAATGGGCCACCCATGAAAGGCATACCAGAAGGTAGCAAGGCAGCAACATTGGTGTGGACGGCTAAAGGTTGTAGATAGGTGAGACTGCGGGGTGCAGGTGGCTAGTGACGTGGATTAAAACTAATCCACGCCAGAACCCATCCTGATGGACAGGTAGCCAGCAGGCCCCCGGCGTTATGACATTTTACACTTCCAACCTGGAGCAGAGGTTCCGCTCTTGCTATCTCCACTCTTGGCCGGCCGGTTAAGGCAAGCACAAGAGGCGGGGGCTAAATAAGGTAAACCGTGCCCTCGGGAGAATCGGGGTCCGAGGTGTCGCCACTCACCTACAGCACGCCACATGCTGCCCCTGCGGGTTTATTATTATTATTATTATTATCATAGGTAATGCCTATAGGTAATGTTTGCACTTATGACCTATTTATTTATTTATTGTTAATGTCTAAGGGCTACTGGCTTTCGCCCCAGGTTGGCTAAATCAGGGTAAAATTATTATAAAATATAAGTGGACCATGAACAAAAATAAATATCAAAACTACTCACCACAACACTAAACAGGAAATAATTCTCCAGTCTGACTGAAGAAACCGCCGATAGTACCTGAAAGAGTAACAAGACGATAAGTAATAATTTAAGCAATTCGTTTTCAAAAAATAACTTATGTTATGCTTATAAATAAAACAAATAATGTAGTTGCACAATTCAACCACAACAAGGATCTTGTTCAAAGTACAACACGATAATCAAGACGAATTTACCTAAATTATTCTTGATTATTATAATGTCCACCCAAATAAGCCATAACCTCAAAATTCGCGATAAAGAATATTAACATCGCACGTGATTGGGTTTCGTATGAGAATTAAAATAACGACATATAATTTTTAAATTGAATTATTTAACGGTCGACGCGGCGGACACCGCCGTAATTTAATTTATTTGTTTAAGTAATTTTCTCATAAATAACTCGCGCGATTCACGCAGCACGATTTCTGTGCGACCGCGAGGTTGTAAATTATGAGGATATTGAAATGGAAATAAGATAATTCGATAAACGTAGTTAGGTTGACTTAACGAAAAATGGAACAGGCTGTGAAAGCAGGATCTTCTTCGATAATTTATGAACCTGTGTAATTTCCTTTTGATAAATAAATACCTCATTGAAAAGTATTTATTTCAGAAACTTGTGGAAAAATGATGATTGAAAATATGTACTTATTTAGCTATCCTAGTTATTGGTTATGAAAATTGATTGGCTTGGGCTTGAGTATAACTAAAGGTTCAGTAAGAAAAACTGTCCCTTTTTAAATTTGTTGTTTCTGCCCTGCGCTGCACTTTAAAGTATAAAACACATATGTAGGTATATGACTAAATTCGAATTCCGGTGAGCCTCAAAATGTATCAAAAATCGTATCGCAATCGTCCCGTTCCGTGCGACACGCTCGCCGCAGGTACCAGCCTAGCAGCGCGCACCAGGAGTCCGATGCTTCTCACATACATACTACGATAGTAATCGATACTTGTATTCGATACCAGATCCACTCGATATATTTACTGCCCGAGCGGCCGATATGTTAATTTTTTAAACCTACGCGTTCCGAACGCGCTGGGTAATTGTTTTGTTTCTGGCTTTAACGCCAACGCGTCTATTATAAACTGCCAGAGTGCCAGGGTTAGCACTTTCGAAATAATAAAGACAAGCATCATAAATTATAAAGCAATAAAGCCCAGGGTCACATGCCTAGTAATATATTCATATCTTATAATACTTGGTGTTGTTTTGGTCAGCGACGAGCGACTCAGGGATGATAATAGGAGTTGTGCTTATTCTATTCAATTATATGCAAGTTTTATAAGAGACAACCTTTTCACAACCTTCAAAAAAAATCAAAATAAATGGGGAAACTCGCACCCTCGCGCGTAGCTCGCGTGTATCTACGAAATACTACGCCGTAGCTAGTAAGCTGTCACTGTGTTGTTGATAGTTTTGACTCGCCCGCTATATCGTAATGAAAAATTGATTTTGTGAGTTATTTCCATTAAAAAAATAATAATCATCAGTATCGTTTGTACAACCACCGAATGAATTTGAAGGAAAGTCAAGAAAACGGTCGGTAGAGTCACGAGTACAATCCTCTATCGCACGCGAAAAGAGCGCGATAGAGGATTGTAGTACCTACTCGTATCTCATACTAGTGTTATAGTAAGTTCTGTAGAGACCGCTTAAAGCCACAGAAAAGAAATCACATAACTAAATATAAACTTGGGAACGGTTACGCCAACCCTTGTACGTAGAAAGTCCAAACAATGCTTACTAAGTTAGTTAATGTCATTCCTTCGTTGATGCGGCATCAACCTTTGTAAACACATTTGTATTGATTCTTTCTAACAGTTTCCTCACATTTAGATAAGTAGTGGTTTTTGATTTGAGCCTTTCTTTGTACTGTGTAACCTTTTACAGTAGGTATAGTTCTAGTAATAAATCCAGAAGTACATATTTCATTATGGTATAAGCGTTAGAATTTATTTTTAAGAAAATCTACAATCCGTTATAAGAGCCTTTTGATTGTAATGTAATACTGATGTTATCCCATCAGTAGTTCAATAGTTGATCCCATCCCATCCTGACCCGGTCAAAGTCCCCATTATATTGGTAGCCCATAAACAAATAAACATACCACAAGGTCATTCGGGTAGAGTTGCTTGTTTCACAAAGACAAATACCTCGCATAGATTGTAGACTAAAATATAGGAGCTTTTAAAAACGGTCGCAACCTATGCAAGTTGATGTGGACAGAAGTCGGTGGAATAAATTCAAATTCCTAAAAAGGTACTTACTGTAGTGAAATACGAGTTGTTGTTGACTTTCAATTTTAGAGTGGCCATAAAATTTATTGTTTTTTTAATATGTAACAGCATACAAACATATGTATACACTTACGATACTTTGCACACGTGTTCGGTAGCCTTAATAGACCAACATACTCAAATTTTAACGATACCACATAAATACAGGTCGAATTTGTTACCTCCTTTTTTAATCAGTCAGGTATCAAACGACTCCCGGGAGTCGCATAATAATAGAATATCTATTGTGTCTCGTTCACACATACTTGACGAGTTAAGTCAGTAAAAAGAAGGACGAAGAAGGTGACTCAGTTCTTCTCCTTAACTTTGGCAGGCATTTTATTATGGTGAGCGGGGCGGGCATCTATAACACTCAGAAGTCTTAAGTCGTGTATCTAAGGGCTATTTGCTTAATACATTTAAGCACAGACCGACAAACACATAATCGTATAATCTATTAGTTAACGAGCCAATCCGTCGAGGTGAACGCACGGCCGCGCAGACATTTATATGTTAATAACTAAACACCTCACACCTAAGTTATTTATGGATATTTGATGTACAGGATGCTGGTTTGGCCTAATATTGCAGTACTAGCTTTTGCCCGCGACTTCGTTCGCGTGGACTTCAGGTTCGTCCCGTCTAGTTGCGCAAAAAATGTGTTTTTTTACGACCTCACATTAGAAACCTCAAAAATTTTAGCCTATATGTTATTCTGATGTTTAAGCTATATTGTGGTAAAGTTTCATTCAAATCCATTCAGTAGTTTTTACGTGAAAGAGTAACAAACATCCATACATCCATACATCCATACTTACAAACTTTCGCCTTTATAATAGTAAGTAGGATGTACAATAAGTATCAATATTTGATTAGTAAATATTTTATAGTCTATTAAATCTCTTTGAACTAGTATTGAGTGAAAAGCTTCCAGATTTGAAAAGAAGCTTATAAGTAACAATTGTCACTGCGTTACAACAAAACAACCTGTATATTCTTGCCGGAGATGCTATCGAATCGATCGAAATCGATTTGTAATAAATAGGTATCCAATAACTATAGTGGTGTGTACCTGTCGAATAGCAACACTGTTAATAATCAATTTAATTAAGTGTTAAGCCGCGACAAGACTTGGACAGAGTGAGATGTGAGATAGGGTATGATGACAAAATCTATTTATTACACGTGTTTGATTTTTGACTCGCAATGATGATTCTTAATTAATTATATCAGCAAGCAGTGTTACAAACTGTAAATAAGTAATTAATTTATAATTTTATCGTAACAAGTACAAAAATAAGGAAATAATATCAGCACGTGTAAGTGATGAATTTAGGTAGATATTAATATTCCCAGTTTTATAGAAAAGTATTAAAATATCAAATAATGACTGCCATGAAAACATAACTATGCTGAGCCACATTATTATACTAAAGAACCACATATTGAAATTAGCATATCAAAACCTGGGATTATTCAAAACGTGATCTCTACTAAAACACATCATAACAATTTTCTCCGAAACGATTCGCATATTAAAAGTGTTTAACGAAGTATCGGGAACTATTGGCGGATAGAATAATATCGTCGTAAAACGGAACATTACCTCATACCTCATTGGATGCTTGCAGCCGAAATGGCGCATGCAAGCAAAATGGCGAATGCCTCAGCTATATCAGTAAAGGAACGAGTGACAGCGCGGTCTATTGATCTTCGTTTCCATAGTACCTTACAAGTCTTGAGTTGATACAATAATTTACATTGCACTTAAATCCTACTACTATTATAAAGGCGAAAGTTTGTAAGTATGGATGTATGGATGTATGGATGTATGGATGTTTGTTACTCTTTCACGTAAAAACTACTGAATGGATTTGAATGAAACTTTACCACAATATAGCTTATACATCAGAATAACATATAGGCTACAATTTTTGAGGTTTCTAATGTGAGGTCGTAAAAAAACACATTTTTTGCGCTACTAGACGGGACGAACCTGAAGTCCACGCGTACGAAGTCGCGGGCAAAAGCTAGTATTATAATAACACTTTTCCTAATAATAACAATGCAACTAAAAACAAAAAAAAATATAACTGCCAAAAATTTAAGCAGTTTGTCGGCAGTAGTTCTATACCTTGTGTTCTGTACCTATTCTTAAATACCACTGAAACTTCTGCATACCTATAATATGAAGAGAGTCCTGAGCGTTAATTTCTGCTTGGCCTAGCTTACAATCAGCATACACGTACTGTCCAATGTGCTGTACAAGTAATATGCCATGTGCTTGTAAGCGCTACCTTCTACTGAACGCGGTTGCTATTTTCAGCCCGCGCTTAATATACGCTTAACATATTCCTTAAGACATCCGCCACGGATTTACATATTTGCAAATTGGATAATTTTAAATTGGTAGCACCAAGAAGACAGTGCACAGTAGATAAACGGTATGCAGAAACAATTGAACATTGGTTTTCCATGATTTTCCTCCCACGAAAATGGTCGAATATCCCATTCTAACTTTCTTTGTGTCATTTCATGTTGTCAGGTTCGTAAAGCTTCTTAATAGTACCTGCGTAAATAGATTAGCGCGCTTAAACTAACAAACAATCAATCTCTACAGCTTTATAATAAAAGTATTGTATGTAGTATATAGATAGTATAGATAGATGACGTAGCGTAGGTACGTTTGAATGTGCTGTTTCAAACGAGACGAGGCTTTTGCGTATGCTACTTTGTGCTAACAAACGATTTAAATGCCAATAAATCTATCGATAATCGTTTTTTATTTAATTTATCTTATGACACAATTAATTTTGTATGTGGGAGAAGCGTCAATTGGGAAATGTGTCTGTTACTCATATATTTTGTTTAGTTAGAATTTGTTTAGAAGGCGATGTTTATGAGAAGCTATTTCAATTATATTAAACGCACAGACAAAAAAAGTATAGGTATACTATGTTAAAATCTAGGTGTTATCTCTAAGTTTATAAAATATTATATACTGCAGTGTTTTTACAGGGTCCACTTCCTTTTGGGCGATGTCCGTTTGCGTATAGACAAGAGCCAATTTATTTTAACACACATCATAAACACATCTAGTTTCCTAGAACCAAACTACTTGTCATTCCCGATCGTGACAGATGGGTCACCAAATGGCCGTTTAACCAGATAAGCGGACATATTTAGAAAAAAAAACACCAATCTATAATGAATAATGCATGCGTGGACGCGCCGCGCCGGCGACATTTTATGCTATACTCATTGGTTGCGCGCGCGCATAGAATAGAGTATCGATGCCCGATTTATTGGTCTGATGATGGGAACCGATATAGACAGCTATTTAACTACTTAGCCACCAAGCCTAGTAGGTTTAATAGCTTCAGCGATGTGCGTGACACGGGCTCACTTGGCGTGATCTTAGACTGCTTTCTGCTTTTCACCTTCTGCTTTCTGCTTTTAACACTTTAGTGAACGCCTATTAGGCGTTATAACAATAAAATGACTATTGTGTCCGAAATACTGACCACTAAAGTGTTAAGCTGCCTACATATTTGATACTTTATACGAGCTAACTACATAGCAGTGCAGTCAGGTGTTAAATATTTATTTTCCAAGGAAAATCCAACTGTACTTTAGATAATTAAGTCTGTTACGAGGATAGCACACACCACGAAGATATGCCTGTATCTATCAATAAACTAGAATCGTCAGCAAACACAGTTCGAGATGAGTTTCCAAAGTTTTTAGTCCAATTTGTTCAACCACCTCAACAGTTAACCCATCGGTTTCCATCATCCTGCAGCAACTATCTGCGATAACTCACCTCTCACCGCCGCCGGGGGCGTACTCGACAAATCGCCCAGCACGGTAGCCGGTCCGCCTCGCGATAATTCACGCCTTAATTACCGCCACGAGCGTCTTCGGACCTTTTAATTAACACTTTTTAAGGAGCGACTTATTAAAATAGTTTGTGGATGAATTTTTAAGATTTTTGTTAATAACTGTTTGTAAAGAAAAAAAGTTATTTACATGAACATGGTTTGAGCAGTAGTGGAAATTGACCGTTATGATGTGTCACCTTTAAGTAAATATTTTTTTCCTATCGGCAACTACAAAAAAATATTTTTTTACAATTTACTGAAAATGAATCCTTATTGTCAAGCATCTTATGAATGACTAAAACTAAAAACAATCTGTATCAACTCCGTTGAAATGTAAATTATTGATGTACATTTCTTCATACCATCAATCAAAAGAACTTTTGAGTCACTCGCGTGAATATGGCGTGTGATTTTCGTTCGAAAACTATTTAAAAATCAACGAAAATTCCGCAAAATGTATACGTGAGTACTTACAAACTTGAGTTATCTCTTTCAATCACTGCCGTGAGTAGTAAAAATTTGATTTTCATCGAAAATCGGACTCAATGAATATCACACTCCATTTTGACGAGAGTGATTAAAAATAACCCCTTGTTTGGGTGGGAAAGTCAGCGTACAAAACAATTGAACACCAGCAGTCATTCTTCGTCGGAAAATAAATCCGTGGCATTGACTCGCAAATGAAAATGTTCGCAATAAGGTCCGTAATGGGTTAATTAGCTGGATCGATGGCGTGATTTGTTAGCGCTGTAATTTAGCGCCAAGGGGCTGGAGAAACGCGCTTGAGGTAGATAAAGCGGATTTCACTCGATTTTCTAAAGGAATTTGCTAGTAACAAAGTGTGACACTGACACACTTTTGACTTTCGAAGTCGAGCCTCGAATAGGAATCAGTTGAGGATACCCTAGTTATTTACAAGGTAAAAGTGGCGGTATTTCGAGATGAAATAATGATTACTTACCTTGGTGATAAGCTAAATCTGCGAAATAAGACCACTAGAATCAGAGTACACTGCGACATTCACTGTGTCGTGTGTAGATACTAGAAAAACAAGAAGGTCCAGTAAGTCACTATTGTAACATCTTATGACTGGTACTTGGCAGTTAACTAAATTAAGGGAAAGCTTTTATAGAGCTAGTTTATTTTAAAATAAAAAAGGAATATCTAAAATGTGTCCAATTAGTTCCAGTTAGTGTATAGCACGTTACCGCAGCGGCCGAATATCGGATCGGACCCGACGGCAGTGCGTGTCAACGTGTTTGTTTAATCAGTTGATACGCTCGCAGCAGCGCCTGCGCATACAACGAGGCGGCAAACATGGACGTTTTGACAGGGTTGAAAACTATTGACTACAAAGAAATTTTAAATTTGCAATTTACATAATTAAAATTTTGAACACAACTCAAACATCATTAAATGCACTTCATCATCATCATCATCATCAGCCCAATTTTGACCAGTTTTGGATGTAGGCCTCCTCCATTTTCTGCCATGACTGGCGGCGGACTGTCCTGCGTGTTGTCTATGGTTGGGAATTTAGTTAGACGACAGTTTTTGCAAAAACAAATCTTGGGCATGATGACATTGTACAGGATGGAGCTAAAAAATTGCACTAATGAATTTCAACAGGCGCTGGGGTTCTATTTTAGAATCACTCGCTTGAATATGGCATGTATTTTCTTGATTATTGGTAGATTTTTTAATGAAAGGCAGTTAACAGCAGTGATTTAAAAAAATATAACTCAAATTTGTGAATACTCGCGTTCGCGTCTATGTTTAGTGTGATTTTCGTTAACTTTTAATCGATTTTCAAACTTAAATCCCTTGTAATATTGAGGCTAGTAAGATTACAAAATAATGCCCCTGGCCGTGTTCAGGTATAACTGAGTAACAAATAAATAATGCGGTATCTAAAAAGGCCATTTGGTGGGATTTTTATTTAGTACGTAAGAATAACAAGGATTAAATTAAATTTGAACAGTGTCAACCCTGTGCGACAGTAACTGGCTGGTCGGGTTACGTTTGCACAGGGCATAGCTCGCGAATGCGCGGACAGACGGGACACACGCACTTTTGTTTAGTTAACAATGTATGGCGAAAGATACAGTTGGATCACTGTAATTACAGTATTTAGCTCTTCTTCATGTAATATTTCACTATAAAACTTGGTCATTAAATCATAACTCATTCATGGTCATCATGAAACATCCTCGTGCCCGTCTGTGATATCTATACTAATATTATAAAGCTGAAGAGTTTGTTTGTTTGTTTGTTTGTTTGTTTGTTTGTTTGTTTGAACGCGCTAATCTCCGAAACTACTGGCTCGAATTGAATAATTCTTTTTGTGTTGGATAGTCCAGTTATCGAGGAAGGCTTTAGGCTATATAACATCACGCTACGACCAATAGGAGCAAAGATATAGTGGTAATTGTGTAAAAAACGGGAGAAAGAAGTCACTATTCCACGCGGACGAAGTCGCGGGCAAAAGCTAGTAATTTATAGGTAGCACTGGTAATTTTGTTATTGTCATTAAATCATAGTTTTTACTCGTGGCTGGGGTGGGTAAAATGTAATTTCCACTTTTTATCAATAGCTAATAAGTCCACGCCCATGTTTCACAATACAGGACCCGAATCCTAAATACCTTTTGTTTTTGTTAATTGCCGAAGCGAAGTGTCAAATTTAAGCCGGTTCCGTTATTGTTCTTTACAAAGCACATAAGTAAATAAAACGCGCTGATTGTGCCTCATAAAACCCAATTAAAAGGGAGGTCCTTCCACGCCCTCGGCTTTGGCTGTCTTCCAGATTTACGAGCCAATAATCCTCTTTACATTTTACGCGCTTCTGTCGCCGATACCTGGGATTCGAGTCCCTATTCTACTGTGTCATTTATTTGGTACAGTATTTATTAGGTTTGGCGAATATGTGCCTATTTCTATGAATTGTAACTAAGCAACTGGAATTTTACCAACCATCATGGTGATATTAAAAACCAAAAGATATACCTAGCCATTTGCTTAGTTATAATTATTAGAATATAGATATGTGGAGTGGAGGGAGTAAAAACTATTTTAAAATTTAAAAAACTAACGACTTAGTTAACTTGAGCTTGTAGCAGACAATAAAAAGCTACTCAATCCTGACTCTGTATCTTTCCGCTGTAAAACACCGAGTATTTTGTAACGCTATAAAATAGAGAGGTGTTCAATTAATGAATTGTAAAGCTTCATAAGAGCTAATTGACTTAACGACCGATATAAACCATAATCGTTTCAAAAGACGTAAACTATGATGGACACACATATAAAATAATATTCAATATTCGATTGGCATTGCCTCGAGCCCTTTTTATAGGCGCTATAACACTGATATTAGAAATGGCTGTAAAATAAACATAGCCAGCGGCAATGCATTAAACGACACTTAAAATTGATTCCATGCGTCGTAAAACCGAGTTATTTAAAACCGACAATTAGGAACAAACTTATATAGCCTATGAATTATTAATAACGAAATCGACACAGTTTAAACGGGTTTCTGTGGAGTAGGCGCATAAGTCAATTTTGTGAGGGAAATGTCAGTGCAATGGAATGCTTGTGGTTTCTTGCAGCTCACGATTGTATCTTGAAATAAATATGACGCAAGAAACGAACATAATTAGTTGCTCGGTGTCATAACTTATTATGGATTTTAATTGTAATGAACTAAAATAAGTAGTTTATATTATTATAAATTCTACTAACAACGATCAGTCATGTAACAAATAAATTCACTCATTCATTCATTCAGTGATTAATATAACGTGCATACAAAACCAAAACTCAGTGATAGACGTTTGAAAGAAGAAGTGCAGCCGTGATTTACAGTAATATTCTTACCTACATCATAATTATTTGGACGGCCATAAATTTCCTTTGTGGTGGGGGAGAATAACAAACAAATATATGGGGAACAGTTATTCTATAGCTATATAATGAAAAGCAAATATTTCTTTTCAACCAACTGTCAATTATTTATTTCACCAAATCAAATCTTACGCTTCATCGCGTAACATTTAGCGACGACTCATTCACCCATCATCCAGATTGACGCGGACATCAAAATTGACCTGCCAAGTAACAATAGCTTTCATAATTTATTATGTGACCCCTGTGTATCGACACTATTCAGTGGCAATCACTTCATTCACTTTTGGCAGTACAACAGCTGCATTCAACCGTAAACCACCTAAATAACTTGCGCCACCCTGCTGCGCATTTTGGTTAGGTCGAGTATGAAATTGCGAAGATTTGGGAGGTCAGGTAATGTTGGTTAGCTGTTAGTATGCAGCCAATGGGTGATTAATTCACTCCAGAGGTAATTAGCATTCCGCGGGTGTCGGGTTTACGTGACGAGGCAGGAGGGACATGCGGAGTTATTATGAGAAGGCGATGGCGATTTGATAGGTTCTATCAGATCCTATCAAAGAAAGTTACTTAATTTTAATACTTTGGTGATATATCAAGTCTAAGGTGGAAAACAAGTGCCACTTTTCTTTTAATACATAAACAGGGAACGTGACACTTCGATCGGTATTGTACGGACAAGAGCACGTCAAGATAAAGACTTTGGTATCTTATGCAGATGTAATAAGGGTTAGTTTTCAACAAAAAATAGTTACTTGATGTGCTAGCGAGTACCACGATTACTTTTATTTAAACAACCGTATAGTATAATAACTTCATGCGAATAAGCTCATCGATGATAACCACGGAACTTGTATCAAACATTAAAATCTTTTCGTAAAATGTGTTGTTGGTCTCCTTTTATTTACGTGATAGATGCCAACTACTATGTGTTAATACAGGATAAAAAACCATCGGCGTTTGGTATTCATGGAGTTTGCTCATAAAGCTGCTGATAATTCTGCCAGCCCTTCCAATAACATATTGTATAAAAATATCAATGGGATTCATGAATAAATGAGCATTGTACTCGAGATGAGAATGGACGTGTCTCAAATACTATTGTATTTTCATATTTTTTATAATCGGCTGTAACGTAACTAGGGATTTCTTTAATGACAACGAACCCGAGTCTAGATGGCTTGTTATAATAAAATTGGTCGTTACCTAATTAATGTGGTGTGTGAAGTGTGGTGAACTCTTTTGACAAAAAAAATATATTTTAGAAGTCGAATTTCTCAAAAGGCACTCTCATCTGTGTGTTATCTGTTATTGTATAATAACGCCATTTTGAAACTTCCATAAACATTTGATAGCCGCGTAGGCCGTGCCATTCTCAAAACTATAAATATAAAATACCCTCATAATCTTACTGAAATTGTTCTACTGCTATAGCAAAATAAGGTATAAACCGTCTGTTACTTGGTTGAAGATGTTATCGCTGACCATCTTCTTGATTTAAGCAGGTAAAGTTTTTTGAGGTATAAGTCTGATTGCGACTTCCAATAGGTACTCAAATATTCTTCTTCTTCTTCTTCTTTTTGGCGTCCGAACTTAATGTTTCCCAAGGGGTGTGACATTTGTTCCGCCAATGTCACGTGTGAAGCATTTACACGGCAATAATCGAGGACCTAGACCTAACTAATAAGGGGTTAATGAATTAATTAAGCGGTTTTATACAGTAATTATGACAGTTGATTCTATCTGTGAACCGCAAATCTTAAATTCTTATAGTATTTTCGAATTTAAGAGTAACATAATAATATTACAATAAAAAATGAAATCTGTAAAAAAAGAGCGTTATGGTAGAAATTACCATAAAACCTCTTTTCCCGTCTTTGGCAAAGAGTGACCCTGACAGGCAATATTTTTGTGAAAATGTTAAATAACGTAAACAATGCCAACCGAGGCGACGAAGAAGAGAGCCACACGCATATGTTATGATAATATTGTCGTAAACCTCGGCGGTACGCTATAATCTACGCGAAAACGAAACTTTATAGACTTGCTTTACGGTCCGATTTTAGAATGCTTTTAAAATTTTGATTTATTAAATTGATGGGGATAACACATTTTACTAGCCTAGAAAATTACAATATAAACCGTTTAGGGGCTCTAATTTTGAACAACTCCCATTTAGATCTAATAATGATTCTTCAGTCGGCTAGATGCGAGTGGTTGCAAGATCAGCTGAACAGGTGCTTATTTTTTAATCTATATCAAATAAAATATTAATGGTACTTATGTGCGATAAGCATACGGCACACAATATTTTCTTTTCAGATTGCTCAATGCATATGGTCATGCCAAAGATGATTCAAAATTATATCTTCCACGGTGGCATCACTCGGTGGTCTGCCCCTTTTCAATCGTACGAGCATGAAAGGGACAAAAGCACAGCGAGATGTTGACTTTGGGAGCTGATAGGGACCACCTACGCTGTCCCATGATTTAATGGAGACCTTTAGAGTTAATAGTGGTGTGAAATAATTGCCGTTCGCCCATGGGAGTAAGCAATTGATGCCAATCTCAAGACGAATGGTCCAAAGATTCTGTGAATTCGATAATGCAAAAGTCTTGTCATTCATCAGAGTTTGAACATTGAAAGGGTCGTGATGTGACTTTGTATTTTGTTTTAATGAATTTTGTCAAAGTTTATACGAGTGAAATTTACACGGCTTTATCGAGGAAGAGCTGTATTGTAATTTACATACAGAACATGATGTTTCATTTTGCAATAACGCAAGTAGCTCGAAACTTTCTGGGTATTTAATTATTTCTTATTCTTTTAAACTGCAGGTTCGGCCACATGTAACTAGCAACTTTAGTTTGATTACATTTAAATGCAAATCTTTTACATATATTTGTGTGGCTTACTACTTGCTGTGCTTTTTAAAATATGCATGCATTCGTCCCGATTCCGCCCGTTAAAGTCTTACCACGATTGTTAAAGGCATTCCGTCCCAATTAAAGGCAAACGAAACATTACAGGATTCAATTAAGTGGGTATCGATCTCTCATTTAGTTGAGTTGAGGAGCTGGGTATTAAGTATCATGCTTATGATGGCTATGAGTTGACTGCAAACCTTGAGTGGCAAGGCCCGGAGTGACGGCCAGGTAAAATGGAGATGTACTGTCAAGCTTGTCTTTATACTGGCTGTACACCCAAGAGGTGCTAATAGTAAGTATAACATACATACACGTAAAGCGCTCGCCTACTTTTGGGGTTATTTGCGCACCCACATGAGTAAAAGCATCTCGCTCTTCATCGCAAGGATAAAACGAGAGCACTCAGACGACAGTACTGGCTACAGATTTTTGTCAGCACTGTCAAATGCCATGAAGCCCTTCCTTCAAAGCTTGTGAAATATGTACTGCCACCAATTTCATAACAATAGCAATGCGAAAGCGATCAATGTAGGTATTAAAACTGCCGAGTCGAGCTAAGGAGGCGAGTAGTCGTGACAGATCGTTCGATTGCGCGCTCGTCGTGAGCCGCGGCGACAAATATCTTGGGCGACTCTTCGCGCGCTTTTTGCAGCTTTTTTAGGACTGCACGAGTAACTGGACGGTACTTACATGAGACGATTTTTAATGGATATAACAGGACAAGACAGGACAAAAATACCTACGCTACTTATAGGGGGCTAAGTCAGTTTCTTGATCAGAAATTGCGTCGTAGAATATGTCACGCATAATAACTGTACTCTAAATTGCCTTAAGATTAGACATTCTATAATATATCTAAGGCTTTATAGATTGAGCACTGCCAGGACTTGCCAACATTGCCCAGCTGCATAAAATAAATATCGTGTTCAAGCTTTAATTTTTCTTCGCGGTTAAGATTCTGTGGTAGGTGAGACATACCTAAAGTTATCTGCTTGTAATGTATCTTTCAGTTCAAGCTGTCATCCGTCATTTAGTTACTAAATGTTCTTTGTAAAGGACGTCTCGTGTAAAGGCCACAGTCCGCTAAACGGCGCCAGACGCTTCGGACGCCAACTGTCACTATCAGCCATCTCGTCATTATGGAAGACGGATGAGCTGGCTGCCAGAATACCAGGCAACAAAGGGTTAGAATGTGGATGCCAATCTTAATGAAAACATTTGAATTTGCATATTTTAAGTGTACCTTATTCTTTTTTACAAACAGTCTAGATAACTAGGATGCATTATTTGAAAATGGGTAAAAGAGAAATATGAGACCTTAGAATTACTTGAATCACAACATACTTGGTTGGGGCAGAAAAGTCCTAGATGGGAGACCCTTCGACCAAAGGCGCAGCGTAGGACGTCCTTGTAAAGATCGCAGGATCGAACTAGATGCAGACCGCTCACAACCGGTCGTTGTGGAAAGCCATGGGGCAGGCCTATGTTCAGCAGTGGACGTCCTTTGGCTAATGATGATGACAACATACTTTGCAATATTAATAAAAAAAAGTTTTCACATCGCGAAAGTTAAATTTTGAAACAGGTTAGTAAATGTTAGAACGCTGCAACAAGTATCTTTAACTGAAACCAGACGTTAAAGGATATTTTTTTCTCTGTACAGAATTTGCCTTTAAGGTAGTACTATTATATTTTCTGTGGTTAAGGTAAGATTTTTTCATTAGTGTTGGCAAAATGGAAGACCCGCCCCTTAAAAATAGTAAGTGGTTACTCAAATTAACCTGATCACTTCAATGTCTACCCCAATTTATGCGTAAGACACTTTTAGCGTACTCCGTCATTACCTTATGATAGATGACCCGCCACCACCGCTACCAAAACAAAGGGCCATCAATCAAAATGGCGCGGGACACTCATGCTCGCGACTGAACCAGTGCTCACAACAGGTTGGATCGCCGAAGTTTCTGATTGATGAACTTTGTACAATCGAGTTGTTACGGCGAAGAAATGTGTTGGATTGGGAGGTTAAAGATTATACAAGTTGTTCTTTAGACTTAATCTCACTAATCTGTGAAGTTGTTATTGAAATGGGCCAAAACGTCAAGGGATCATTCTTGTGGTGAAACACCCTCCAATTTTCATTTTGTTTCTCATAATTTTAGTGAAAATGATAATTTAGATTTCAATATTAGCACCATATAAAAAAATATTATATTTGCAATAGAATCACATCATCATTGTTATTATCAGCTGAAGGACGTCCACTGCTGAACGTAGGCCTCCCCCATACCTTTCCACAACGACCGGTTGTGAGCGGTCTGCATCCAATGCGATCCTGCGATCTTTACAACGTCGTCTGTCCATCTTGTCGGTGGACGTCCTACGCTTCGCCTTTAGTCGAAGGGTCTCCAATCTAGGACTTTTCTGTCCCAACGGCCATCACAAATTGTTGATATTCTATGTAGAATTGAAATCTAAGTATCTATTATGTAATTTTTGTTATTACCGTTCATATTAGAATCAATTTCATAAGCGGATAGCTTAAAGATAAATAATGCCTCATGAAGTTTGAGTATTTTAAGTATTTTCTTATTACAAGGGTTCCTTCAGTAGATCTTGTTTGGTGTTATGATGATAATGGTGAATGAACTCGTCCTATATTTTGACAATATGTAAGAAACTCATGTATCTTTCGTGTTAGCAGGCTTTGGATAGAAACGGGATATCCATTTAAAAGTTAACTGTGTTCGATCTTTACAAAACATGAGACACTGGAGAGAGTGAGAAGTGATCGCCAACATTTTACCTAATACTTTAATTTTTAATATTTTGGCGCATGATGACATTTTTACAACTAAACTGTTGTTTTTAGAATATAATATGATGTTTCGGTAGGTAGTAAAAAAATATTATTCTGAGCATCGCAATAGGCATCGCATTACAGTAAAATCTCAAAATTAGAAAAAAGGAAAATGAACTGTTTAATATTTGTTGGTGCTTTTGTCTTTTAATTGACGAACATTTCGCGGAAACATCCTATACCTACATACTCGTATATGTGATAAAATCAGTACAAATTATTAAAATATTTGAGTAAATAGCGAAAAAACTGTTGATTGTATAACACTAATAGAGACCTATTAGTGCTACAAAAGTCAAAACACTGTTCCCAAACAAATATCACCCGTCTGCATAAGCTCAGCAAAGCAACGCACAAAAATGTGTCGATCGGACTGAAAAACACTTTCTTAGAATCGGTGGCACGTTGGTGAGATATTCCGAGTGATAATATTAGTTCTGCTGCGTTTCTCTGGAACAGAAGGGAGGAGGGAGGGGGAAGGGGGAGAACACTGCTGACATATTAATTACTTATACACGGAGATATCTTTCGAGAGGGTGTTCTTGACGGAGCATGTGGTTGGGTAAAAAGTCTGTTCCAATAAAAATATGATATGCAGACGACGCTATGTCAAAAAGTATTCGTGAGAGGGTATCTGTTAGTTGCTGCTCAGAAAGAAAGGGGTTCAACAAGTTTCAGTAGGAATACTATAAGTAGGTATGCTTAGTTTTCAGCAGTATAACTTTGTTTACTTTTAATTGTTGAAATTTAAACAGCCTAGTACATCTGTCATTTTATAATTGTATCTGAAGGTAACAATGCTACCCAGTAAGGTATTTATTGGGTAAGTAAGCGTCGGTGCTTGGGGTGGAGGTTTTAGTAACAATCATAGACTATTAAAAATACTGTCATTAGAAAATCCACCCCTGCATCTCATTCTAGTTGCGCCCGCGTCGCTTACTCATAAAATCCGCGCCGTAAACGTAAGTATCGGAATTCGCACGGATTACCGAGTGCGTTTATATGCTGCTCCCATGGCCTGACTGGTTGAGATTTACGGCTTTTTTATACTATGCAATTTTATTCGATTTATATTTGGATACGCTTCGAGGAGACTGCTGATACGCTGTGACCTCATGACGTGTGCTCGGAATCGAAATTAGATTGGAAGAAGTTTATTCCTTTGTCTTTTCTTGGTGGATTAGGGCTCGGTGTCGGTGGTACCATTTTAAATAATCATTACTGTAACCAGAACTCGTGTTTTTTGGTATGGAGTTTAACAATTATTTGACGTTTCGTTAAAGTTAAAGCAATATAGTGCTAACGAAACTTGAAGATTCTGTAGCAGCTTACTTTTAAAGTACCTCGAACCTAGTGGGCCGAATATGGAAAAGAGGATTGATGACAACAAGCAAAATACCATAATGATCAGTCTCTACCAGTAAGATTGTGTTAATTTTCTTTGGTACCACCAGTGGTGGTAACTTGGAGAAGAGGTAGCATAGATATTAATTGGTAGCATTAATTTAATCTTGTGAAAATAAGTGACTCGTTACACGCATTCCATTTGATCCCCTGTGCCTAATGTCGCTTGCCGATCAATTTTATGTCAAAACTTTTGTTCGCATATTATTTCGCGTTCAACAACATTCTTGTACAAACAAATCAGTCACGGTGCTCCTGCTGTACAGGGTTTATGGGGACAACAACAACAATTTGCTGTGAAATAGCTCAATTGAATGACCGAGGAAGCCATCCGTCATGCAGGTAGAGTCTGTTCGTTTACACAATGCATTCATGGTTTGAGGTAGAAGGCTCATTTGTCACAGCCTTATCGAGCTTTAAAATTGCACTACCTATTTCCTATCTTATAAACTAAAAACGAAAAAATATAACAATAATAATGTTAATAGATAATAATTTTATTCCATTTAACAGTAATTTCACAACAGTCCGATGCAGTCAATTTTCCATGAAGAACCTAATCATCATTCATTATCATTTTCAGTCAAAAGACCTATACAGCTGAACGCAGACCCACTTTTCTACAGCTACCGGCGAAGAACCAAATACAAGGTTCCATTTAGCTTATCAACGCCAAGGACATTACCTATTATGTCAGTCAAAGCACTATACGCAGAAAATGTGCAATTGAGCATTTAAAACAAAGGGAAAGTTGTTTTTGTATCGTAAAAATATTTGGGATGGTATTTAAATCTTGGCGCTAGAAAGCCTTCTGTGTTGTGCTAACAAGCAAAAGGCTAAAAGCCATGGCGAATCAAAGGCATGGAGGCAGTATCTCCGTGAAATCGACTTTGTCACTGTCCATAAATCTTCCTGTGGATGTTGTAAAAAAACGGCTAAGGGCGTGACGATGGGTGCTTGTTATAGAGTTCCGTATGTTTGTTTTGTAACACCGAAAAATAATGAAATGATCAATTTGTACATGGTATTGCTAGCGGTTTTTTTTATATTGTTCTTATCAAATCCAAATAAGTTTTTACAATGTTTTTTAGTTTGGTACTACGTATAAAATATGGCAATATGTGCGTGCGTAGTTACACGGTTTTTTAAATTCAAATTCAAATTCCTTTATTACGCATAAAAAGTGGTACGCAAACAGATGTTCAATTAGAAGCGGTTCCTCACTTTTAACCAGACAGGCATGCAAAATTTGGTTAGTAGGTCGTAAGTTTGTGCAGTAAAACACATCCATCATATTAAACTAGCTTAATTTCGATAGCCCGAATTTGTACTTAGCATTTTTACGGACACCGGAAGGCTGAATCATGTCGTTTAAATAATCCAGCATAATTCCGATGAATCGGAAGCACTGGTGGAAGGTTTCTGATTAGCATACGGGTCCCTAATAGTACGAGAGCCCACGACCAAAATTTTTGTCTCATAGCAATATGACCAAAACCGCATCAAATCGATAGATACGATTATCTTGAACTCAAAAATACCAATATCAGAAATTTTCCGCGTAGCGTTTGATCTGACCGAATTTTCAAAATTGTCAAAGAATTTTACCGAACTGCATCATAGCAATATGTCTGATTTGCAGACTGTAGTTAAATGATAGATCTGAGATACCAGAAACATATTTTTCAGACGTTAGTGGTGTAGCGCAAACCCGTAAAATCACTTACAAAAATAAAAAATGAGACAAAAAAAATGTCTCATAGCAATACGTCTGAAAATCTTTTTTATTAGTAAATTTTGGTTATTTGATGCGAACAAAACAATTTTCAGACGGAAATGTGAACGCATTAAATTTTGAGACCGTTTTGAAAATGTTAACAAATTTTACCGATCGGTATCATAGCAATATGTCTGAAAATTGTTGGACATGATAAAATAAGTTGTCCACATGTGCAAAAAATTTATATCAGACAAATTAAGTGTATTTTCAAAAATGCGCTCAGGCTATATGCTACGCGCAAAATGTCTGAAAACAGGTTTTTGGTAATCATGGCAGCAATACGAAAAGTTGAAAAAAAAAATTATCCGTATTGCTATGATACAGGTCGGCTAAATTTGTTGACATTTTCAAAAATGCGCTCAGGCTATATGCTACGCGCAAAATGTCTGAAAACAAACTTTTTCGTAATACAATTATAAAATCTATGTACATTTTCACTATCAGACGTATTGCTATAATACCGACTGTCTTTTTTTATTGACACAGCAGAAATGGCCTCCCACGCAGTTGCTACACTTTCGACCGTTACTACACGCGTAGTCGCGTTCAGAATCATACAATCTAACAATTTTATAGGGTTTTTGCCGTATTGCTATGAGACATGGTTTTGGTCGTGGGCTCTCGTACTATAACATCAGGCCCCGTCGCGTTCCAATCCTACGGATGTTTACACACCGGTGTTTTTTTGCGAATTACTCAGAAACGCTTTATTTTGGGCCCAAACGCAGCCATTGTCAGGCGTTCTTTGATAAAGTTGTCAAACATTGACCATTTCGCCCTAAGTGATGGCATTCAGATAGCTTAGATGTCCTTGTGTGGTGCGTTCCGTGAAATTTTCTAAAAGCTTTTTTGTGTTAAAATCTCTATTGACTCCATTTGACTCATCGTTTATTAGCTCCTTGCTCGTAATACGATTAGTTTCTGTAATAAAAATTCTAAGTAAGTTGCTCAATTTTAGTGACAAGTATGACAGTTCGATTTAAATTGTAACTTTTTCGTATGTTTCAGATATGGATCAACTATCAGATTTATGTATTGCAATAATGATTTATGGATCGCGCGATTGAGTTTCGACAATTGCATAAAAAGGGAAATCATATAGAGGCATCATCGAAAGTCTCTTAATCGAAGAGTCCACCTTCCTAAATTCCTACACGCTAATATTTTTTTTGTATTTTTTTTACCCAACTTGCATGTTCACGAGCCCTGCCAGAATGTTGATTTTATTCCGAAACTTGCACGACACCGCCATTTAGTTCCGCATCCTGCGGGTAGATTTACAATCGTCTCTGGCACCGACATATGCCATTATCTGGGAAATATGATGTTTTTCAGCTGAGCAATGAATGAATTAATATCGCCGTAGAGATCGCCCCACTGGAGTAGTGCCAATAAAGTAGTTTTGAGGCGAACTTTCTGCGAGTGCCGCCTATAACTCTTGTCTCCGGATGGCAATAAACGTCCCAGAGGCACTACCTAGCACTATCAATCCTGTCGTGCATCACTATCGTGTGTCGCAATCTAACGCTCGCCATTTTGAGCCAAAAAACAGAGTTGCCGCACGAGAAAAAGGGAAAAAGAAGGGTAGAATCTCGGCGTCTGGACAAAAAACGTAACGTGCCGTATGGCGGGCGGTTGCGGTCGGTTTGTTTAAGCTCGTTTTACGATACACGGACTATTTATAGTGGGACACCCGAGTTAATCATGAAGTTATTAGCGTCTCGTCGATTAGATTGTAGCGCTGACGAGCTGTTAGGTGGCATTGTTTTTGCAGTTTTATAGAAGGCAGTAAAAGTGTTACGAGGTAGTAAATTAGCGAGTGTCGCGTTGTGCTACACGCATAAACAACTGTCATAAATTTTAATTATTGCCATCGCCAGGCTGTGTACTTATTTGTAGCTGTGAATTTGCAGCCTTACTAAGTTGCTCTATGTTAAATTTACGCTGTGACATGCATGACATAAACTTTTTCAAATGCATGATTTACGAATTTCGAAAATAGTTCTTCCTCGCAGAAGTTTAAGAATAGATTTTCCGTCCTAATTGTTTGCTTCAAAATATACATTCATTTTTTTGTTAAAATTTCGCCTAAACTTTATTTTTCAGAATTTTTGAAAGCAATCAAGATCAATAAAACATAATGCCGAGGTCGACACTGTGATGTATTTATATTAATGTGTATGAAGGTAGTTCCTCAGTGCGGAATAAACTGTTGAACCGTTAACACGCGTCTCATTTATCTGCCTGCGATTACCTCGTCAGCCCTAGATATAACATCTGGCGACGAATGATCGAACTCAAGTGTGCTTATAAACATTAATTCGTGGAAAACAATCATGTCGATCGGCAAACTGAGTGAATTTAATGTGAAGTGCGGGACGTGGACATCTTACGTGGACCGGTTAAACATGTACTTCAAAGTGAATTCCATTCAGGACGAGATGAGGTTACCTATTTTAATAGCCAGTATCGGCGATGAAGCATATGAATTACTAGAAAATTTAGCCAGCCCACAAAAACCTTCAGAGCTAACGTTTGAAAAAGCAATCGAAGTGATGCAACAACATCTACAGCCGATACCCTCAATACTGTCAGAAAGATATAAATTCAGACAACGTAGACAAAATACAGGGGAAAATATTGCATGTTATGTGGCCGAGCTTAAAAAACTATCAAAGAATTGTAAGTTTGGTGGTAACTTAACAGAAAATCTTCGAGATCAATTTATATGCGGATTACGTAGCGAGGTAATTAGACAACGTCTATTCGCCGAGGATGACTCAACGACTTTTGCGAACGCAGTTAAACTTGCTACGTCTTTAGAAATGGCAGAACGAGACGCAGCCATCGTGGAACGATCGGAGGCCGAGGCGGCGGTAGTGAATTCGTCAAACGATACCAAGGCGGTGCATGCCATCATGTCAACAACAGCAGCACGGAGCCGGGGCCGGGGCCGAGCGGGCGATCGCTTTAGATCGAACCGGGGGGCAATGGGAGCAACGGCAACGACAAACGGACAACACAATTCACGTTCGGGAGAGGAAGCAAACGGAAATAATAAGTCCTGCGGGGCTTGTGGAGCACGGAGTCATAATTACGCAAACTGTCGATTTCGTGATTATGTGTGCAGCAAATGTCAGCGCACGGGACACTTGCGGCGTGTGTGCCCGGAGTGGGGCGCAGCACCATCGCCGCGGGGACGCGGCCAGCCAACGGCGGGACAGCGCAGGGGCTTCTATTTCGGAGACGCCGAGCACGAATCTAGTGAAGAGGGCGGCGGAAATATTGAAGACGATTTACATCACCTTTGCTTAAACAACTATAAGGCTGTAAGTTTACCAATTCAAATAGATAATACTGTTATTAATATGGAAATAGATACTGGGACAGCTATATCATGCGTGAGTAAGACTATGTATGATAATTACTTTTCTCATATGGACATTGAAAAAGATACCACAGTTCTTAGATTTTACGATGGATCCACTATTAAGCCTTTAGGTATAATAAAACCGTTAGTATTGTACCAAAATCGGCGGAAGCACCTAGAATTGTTTATAATAGATAAGGGTACAACGGCTCTGATCGGTAGGCAATGGCTAACAGAATTAAATATCCAAATACCTAAATTTAATTGTAATTTCGTATCCGACAAAAGAGATCAGCCTGCTGACTATCTTGTAAACTTGCTCGACAGATATAAGGAGCTATTTAGCGGCGGGCTGGGCCGGTACACGGGTGGGAAGGCCACGCTGCGAGTGCGCGAGGGCGCCGTGCCGGTGTTCCACCGCGCGCGGCCGCTGCCATACGCGCTGCGCGAGCGCGTCGACGCTGAGCTGGACACCATGCTGCGGGACGGCGTCATCGAGCCCGTCGAGTGCTCCGATTGGGCCTCGCCCTTGGTACCTATTAATAAGCCGGATGGTTCACTTAGAATTTGTGCTGATTATAAAACCACACTCAATCCGTCTCTGTTGGTCGATCGCTATCCGCTCCCAAAAATAGAAGATCTTCTCGTTAATCTCAACGGATATTCATATTTTAGTAAAATCGACCTTTCTCAAGCATATAATCAAGTCGAACTGGATGAGTCAAAAAAGTACACGGTTGTAAATACTCACCGAGGCTTATTCCAATACAATAGATTAGTTTATGGACTTTCGTCCAGTGTGGGTATTTTTCAGCGTATTATGACTAATTTGCTAAGTAATATACCTAACGTTCAAGTATTCTTAGATGACGTAATAATTGGAGGTCGTAATAAAACAGAAAACCTACAAACTGTAGAAAAAGTATTCCAACGTTTGTTATCCTATGGGCTAAAGGTGAAAAAGAGTAAGTGTGTATTTTTAGCAGAAGAAGTTACGTATCTAGGTTATATAGTATCAAGAGAAGGTATTAAACCCGATAAATCTAAATACGATTCTATTTTACAAATGCAACAACCTCAAAATGTCTCGGAATTAAGATCATTTCTAGGCACAATAAATTTTTTCGGTAAGTTTATTAAAAACCTAAGTTCGATATTAGCACCTCTTTATCATCTTTTACGCAAAGACACGGAATGGAAGTGGGGGCTTGAATGCGAGCAATCATTCACTCAAGTAAAAAAGTTACTATCAGGTAAGCATATTTTAACGCATTACGACCCAAACAAGCCATTGATAGCAACCTGTGACGCGAGCGCGCGGGGCATCGGCGCGGTGCTGACTCAGCCGGGGCCGCGGGGGGAGCGGCCAGTCGCTTACGCATCGCGCACACTCACACAAGCGGAGACTCATTACTCACAGATTCACCGCGAAGCTTTGGGTATAATTTTTTGCGTTAAGAAGTTTCACCAATATCTCTACGGTAGACATTTTAAATTACGCACAGACCATAAGCCATTGGTGTCTATATTCGGCCCAAACACAGGTATACCTAGTATGACTGCAAGTAGGATGCAAAGGTGGGCGATTATTTTATCAGCATACGATTATGAGATCGAGTATGTCAGCACTAGTAATAATTGTGCAGATAGTTTATCAAGACTACCCAAGCCAGGCACACATATCGATTCGTATGATAAAATTCCCGAACAAACATATTTGCATCATGCTCAGGATGCGTTATTATTAGATTATAACGAGATAAAAAAATACACGACTAAAGACCCCATTCTAAGTAGGATACTGAGTTATATTCGCGATGGCTGGCCTGATGTATGCGATATAGCCGGATTAAAGCCTTATTTCAATAGGAAAGCGGAATTATACGAGGAAGTAGGGTGTATTATGTGGGGACACCGGGTGGTGATACCAGAAGCTTGTAGGGATAAGGTCCTTAAAATTATTCATGAACCACACATGGGCGTAGTTAAATCCAAGGCACTGGCCCGTAGTTACGTTTGGTGGGCCGGCGTCGACGAAGCAGTGGAGCGCGAGTGCCGCGAGTGCGCGACGTGCGCGGCGCACGCGGCTGCTCCCCCGCGCCACGCCCCGCAGCCCTGGCCGTGGCCCGGCCGTCCTTGGTCAAGGGTGCACTTGGATTATTTAGGCCCCTTAAATGGGAAAACTTACCTCATAGTCGTAGATGCGATGTCAAAGTGGATTGAGGTGTTCCCGGTGTCTAGTACGGCGGCTAGTGGTACCATAGAAAGGTTGAGTGAACTGTGGGCTAGGTGGGGAATACCTAAGCAAGTAGTGAGTGATAATGGGCCTCCGTTTACGAGTAAGGAATTCGCATCATTTCTATCAGCGGATGCAGTAGAACATATATTTTCGGCCCCTTATCATCCGTCGTCGAACGGAGCGGCCGAAAATGCAGTAAAAACAATTAAATCGGTAATCAATAAAGCGTACTTTGAGAAAAGAAATATAATACAAGCATTAAATAATTTTTTGCTATATTATCGAAATACAGAACACTGTTCGACGGGAGAATGCCCGGCAGTGTTATTAATAGGTAGACGTTCACGAACGCGCTTAGATTTAATGAAGCCCAATAGGGAATCTAAATTATTACGGTCTCAGAAAAAGCAAGTGGAAGCTGCAGGTGGTTCCACAAGGAAGTTAGGAGAGGGCGAGGAAATCTGGTATCGACAATATCTTAAGGGAGAAAAATGGCAACCAGGAGTAATAAAAACTTCTATCGGGGGAACGGACTATAAGGTGTCAGATTCAAACGGTAACATAATACATCGGCATATCGACCAACTAAGACGGAGATCTAGAAGTTCCCTCATTTATCCATCGGATCATGAAAAAACAGAATCAAACCCGGATATTAGTAGGTACTTAGAGGGGGTGGACCGGTCGAGGCCTTTGTCGGCCACGGTACCGCCAGAACCAGCAGTGGTGTCGCCGCTCCGGAGGGAAGACGCAGACGGGGACGGTGATGACAGCTTCAGAACTCCTGAGAAAGAGCTATCCTCAAATAATAACTCACCGCGAGACTTGAGCCCCACGTCGCCTCCAACCCCTGTACCGACCCCGCCCAAAAGACCTCTACGTCGCTGTAGGTTAGATAAGCCACCTAGATATAAGTTTTAATGTCTAGTTCTAATTAAGTATTATTGTATATTAGCGTAAGTAGGGATGGGTAATTAGGTTTAGAATTTAGTGTGGAGGGATGTGATGTATTTATATTAATGTGTATGAAGGTAGTTCCTCAGTGCGGAATAAACTGTTGAACCGTTAACACGCGTCTCATTTATCTGCCTGCGATTACCTCGTCAGCCCTAGATATAACAGACACTACATCGCGTCTTGGGTGTTATGGATCATAAGTACCTACGTGTTCCTGTGCTGTCTTCCTTAAAGGTGGTAGTAATGAACACATTTTTACTAACGCATAAAACAAGCCTCGATCCCCGACCCCACTCTAAAAATACAGACGTCACAAAACATGCACCCAAATGATTTATTTAACGCAATGTTTATGTTCCTCGACAGGACGTGGATGGCGTCTGTTCGTTTTAGTTTACATTACTTGCCATTACTTATTCTCATGTCTCACCTTCCTTGACTCCACGCTATAGAGCCCAAAATCGACTAATCAAATCGTAAGCTACAATTTTGTCATGCGGTAACTTAACAACGTTGCACATGCACTCCATATCGACCGTATGCTCATATAATAGGGTTGATTTTACAAAAATTTTAGTTTTTCAATTTTGTAAGCTGGCAACCAAGACTGTGGGTGGGGACAATGGTGCGCGTGGGCTCGCGTGCGCGGGCGCAACGCACCCCAGCGTTTTACGAGACATTATGCATGCAGATTCTAATCTATATGAAAATTATAAAATATAGTTATTGGCATCGTTACGACGCCTCTGGTGGTGAACATTCGACGCCGGCTTATCTTCTTTGACACTTTAAATATTCGCCTCATTAAAGATGATGCTTTAAACGTCAGTTTGAATGTTTGGACATCTAATTAGGATTTGATTTGTGACTCTCGTCTCGGTTGAAATTAATTTGGTGTGTCAACTTTATGGATTGAAAATACATTTTGATAGGCAGCTGCATTTCATAATGATTTACATTGATTTCTAATTGTAAAGAGAGAAGCGCCTACAATACTATAACATATTAGTTCAAGAATCTTGGGTGGCAAGTTTTTGTTCCTAATGAAGTGATTGAACATGCTTAGAAATGGTTAGGGAATATGTCCGTGTATTTATCCGTTCTGTCATTCTAACCAAATAACCACTATTTACATTTCGTCATGGTTCAGTAGAATTTGTTAGGGTTGTCACAAAACAGACGAACATAAATTTAGGTTTAATTGAATTTAATCCTATTGACTTAACATGTTTTACAAGTGAAAGTAACCAAATTATGATGAGTCTGTCGAGTGACAAGAACTCACAGGTATTTTGCTCCTACAAATGCCACCAGATAATTTAATTAAGGCCACTGTTTGTATACTGAAAATTATGAAAACTTTTGGCTCAGAGGGTGCAGCTTCCTATTATTTTCTGATTGTATTGTGTTTATTTTGTAGTTAAAGTTCTAAACAAAAAATTTATGAAATTGGAGGTTGCCACCCCTAAGTGGAGTTGTCTCTCGGATGCCATCGATGAGCGTGTCGTGGGTGTCCACGATGTTTGTGAACCAACGTCTCGAGCACTCCTCCGAACCGATTGTCATTGTCAATGTGCAGGGATACCAGGGGTACTCGGCAGATTTTCACCTCAAGTATGGCTACAAATATTCAAAATGGCCGATTGTCACCTGACATGGGCTAGGTAGGAATAGGACTATCAATAAACAACACAATATATATTTTTTAAAAAAGTATGTGCCGTCTGGTGCTGTTTGAAAAACTATGCTCTAGAGGAAACAAATAAGAGATGGAAGGTAAATAAAAACTTCATTTGTGCTATGAGACTGACTAGTAATTCAAGAAATTATAAAAAAGGACAAGAATTTGCTTGTTTAAAACTCTATTGGACACATAAGAAAGATGGGAGTTTCAGTAGCTCTCTCTACTAAGAAGTTAATTTATTGTATGGTCACAATTCAACGATAAAAAAATTAAAGCATTGTCATGAAAAATTAAAGAAGGTTGAAAAAAAAAAACTATTATTGAATAAATATGGTATAGTTAAATAAGCTTGGTTAACCACGGACCATTTTTGTGGTTAAAGTTAGTACCACCTCGTAGAATGCGTTTTAATTTTTATTATTCCCACATCCCGCTAGAAACAAAATGTCCTCCCATGGCTGTGATGTTTGTTTTTGTTGTCACAAAATGCATTCGTCACGGTGCGCGGGCGCACACCCTCGTTGGTAGGGTTGCCAGCGTTCACTTTCATGCCATGTATCTTCTACACATCTGATTAACCTGACGTTAGAATACCATACTATAAGTTAGTGCAGATTTTTTGTTCAAGTGCCAAATAAGACAACTCAGTAGACACACATTCATTTAATTTTAGGCATTCCGTGTGAAATTATAGAAAATATAAATTAATTTTCGTTTGACGAATCAAAGTTTTGATTAACTTCCATTCAATGGCCTATTTAAGTCTAAATTCCATAATACTAGGACGGATTCAGCTAAGAAATATTATATAAACTTAAAGAACTACGTGACAACGGCCATTAGGCATGAAAAAAAAGCGTATTTTAATTCATTCATAAATAATAACCTAGGTAAACCTAAAATTTTATGGAAAAACATTAAAAACACAGCACTGGTTAATAACTCCCAAGCGGGTGGTATCCCATCTCACATAAACGATCCTAACAAAATAAGTTATTACTTCAATACCTTACCACTCACTGGAGATGTTCAATTGGACCAATGCACAGACAATTTTAAGAAACCTAAACTAACAAATTCATTCAATTTAAAAAATACAACGGAATCTGAAGTGTTAAAAATTATAAACTCCATAAAAACAAATTCGGCAGGATGTGATGGTTTGAATGTAAAGATGATAAAGCTTACTTTGCATAAAACACTTCCTATTATCACTGCTATTATTAATAAGTCAATCGATACCAATACTTTCCCAGGTGAGTGGAAAAAGGCACTAGTTAGGCCTATACCAAAAAAAAACTCTGTAGAAGAACTAAAAGATTTACGCCCGATTTCTATTTTACCTATTTTATCTAAAATATTAGAGAGAGTAGTACTAAATCAAGTGGTGGACTACCTAGACAAGAGCAGTGTCATACCTAAGTACCAGTCTGGCTTTCGCCGAGGGCGGGGTACTGAGACAGCCCTACTCCATGTGACAGACGATCTTACAGAAGCTTCAGACATGGGACTCAGCAGCATTTTAATACTGCTTGATTATACGAGGGCTTTTGATTGCGTTCATCCAGGGCTTCTGCTGGCAAAACTGCATCACTACGGTTTCTCCAGTGACACCTGTAAATGGTTTAAAACCTTTCTGATAAACAGACAACAAACTGTGGTTACTGAGGGCAGTGATGGAGGAAAGATGTTTTCATCTTCTGTTGTGACTGATCGAGGCCTCCCACAGGGGTCGATACTGAGTCCTATATTGTTTACAATTTTCACGGCTGACTTACCTGACTGCATAGAAACATGTAAATACCATCTATATGCTGATGATACACAGATATACCATTCGTTTGATGCCAAAAATACTGAAGAGGCTATTAGAAAAGTTAATATTGATCTTCAAAATATATACCATTGGTCTCAAAACAACGCCTTAGTTCTGAATCCTAATAAATCTCAAGTGGTAGTTATGGGAACCAAGCTGCAAATTGAAAAAGTAATTGACAGCAACGAACATGTATCCATCAATGGCGTGGCCCTTGCTAGGGTTGATTCGGCTCGAAACCTAGGACTGCTTTTGGATGGGCAACAAAAATACGAAGACCACGTAAACGGACAAATAAGGAATGCTTTCTTTAAACTTAAAACTCTATACAATATCAGACCATATTTAAGGGAAGAAATCCGTGTACTTTTGATTGACGCACTCGTTCTATCTCCTTTTAACTACTGTAGCCCTGTGATCGGTCCAAAATTGAGCGCCAGCCTGGAAAGGGATATACAACGTGTGCAGAATGCCTGCGCTCGGTTTTGCTGGGATATTCCGAGAAGAGAACACATAACTCCATACCTCAATAGAAAGGGCATTTTAAATATGAAAGCTCGTAGGGAGCTTCAGTATGCTTGTACAGTCCACCCACAGGGTGATTTGGAGCAAAAACCCGGATTACCTCTTCGAAAAACTAAACTGGGTAAAAAGCCACACCCAGAGAAGTCTTCGATCTGCAAGACAAGACATGCTGATAATACCGAAACATTGTTCCACACGCTATAGAGGGTCTTTCAAATTCTATGCGGCAAGCATTTGGAATGACCTGCCTCCTCCGCTGAAATCCAGGATGAGTATGCAGTGCTTTAAGGGTAAATACAAAGCTGCGTTGCTAAAAAAACAGCTTGCTACGGAAGACCTTACTCGTGGCTGTTGGAAGTTCCTGGCTCTGAAAGACTTCTTTTAAATGTTGACAAACACACTACATTTAAACAATACATATATACATATACTCACATGTACACACACATTACACGGAGTGTACGGGCATCGCGCGCTCTTGTTTTCGCGCTTTTTCATTTTCCATTTTTTTATTTTTTTTATTTTTATTTATATTGTAACCTTGATAATGAGGAACCAAGGCAAGTAAAGTATTGATTTTTGTTTTATAAGTATAATAATGTAGTCTATAACTATTATTATCGTGTACAATTAGCTTTCGAAAGTTACTAAGCCCCCATTACTGATCTTCTCGTTTACCACCTAGAGAGAAATGGGAGTGACTGAAAATCAGCGCTGGCTTGGCTGGTAGGGCCTACCCAGCATACGCTGAGTCATTTCCATTTGCCTTTTATTTGTTATGCTATGTGTATTATATTAAGTATGTATATGTATCTATTGTAAAGGCAATAAACATTTTTCATTTCATTTCATTTAAGGCCAGTTTCATGATCGGTAGTTAACTCAACTGATGGTTAAATGTCGTAACCAGCGGGTGAATATTTCCAATTTGAGCGTGTTTTAAAGAAACATACCTTAACCGATGGTCAATAAAATAGGTATTCTAACATTTGGATAAAGTATTTTTTCTTCAAAATACACACAATTGTAAATATTCCACCGCTGGTAACGATACTAACCATTGGTTGAGTTTTAACTATCGATCACTCGACTAGTAGTAATTGTGATTCACTGTTTCCGATTCACATTCTATCGGTTAAGCTCTTCAAATTTTTTTCAGGTTAAGAAATAATTAATACTTAATAACCGCATTGCCAGCCCTATAATTCTCTATAGCTGTGTTTACAATTGTCCGAAGCTCTAGTAAATCGGGCGTCGAAAATACGATTTGGTTATCCTTTCAATCGGTTATTGTGATCTTTATGAGGCAAGGGTTGGTTTTTATCTGTGACTAAAGATTATATTTGATCAATGTGCTCATAGTTGGTTTAACGTGTGTAAATACAGCAACTAATTTTAGATTGTTCCTGAATTTTTTTAAGCAAAAGTATGAATAGGAATAATATGATAGCGTTTTTTTTAAGTGTAATTTGGATTTTAGTACGGGTATAGGTATATTTAACCTAACATTTTTTGACCCCCTCACAGATTATCTTATTAGAGATCAGTTTTTAAGTAGGTGACTTAAATAGTCAATAACGGGCTTGCAAACATCAAGCTAGGAAAACTCTAGTACAATACAAATCAGTGAAATGCAAAACATCACTTATTCACGCAGTAAACGAAGACCAATTAGGCATATCAAACAAGCCGGCTGCCTTAGGCTGAATGGTAAATCTGGGACTAAAACGATTCAACAGGTTTGATGGAGTCGCCGTAAATTTCGGCTCTTCAAAGCGATCGTTGTAGAATTGTTATAGCCCACCTTTGCTTACGAGGACGCACTGTGGGAATTATGTGGTGACTTACTATTGGGACTCGACAGTGGAATTAAACTTGGCATTTGTCTGTGACTTGTAATAACAGGTGCGTAATCATCAAAGGAGGAAAGAGGGGAAGAGGAAGGCCTAGGAGAAGTTATTTTGACTAAGTGAAGAAAAAAGTCTGTGTCGCGTCGTACCAGGAGATCAAGAAGAAGGAATATAAAAGAAAATAATGGCGATTACTCCACCGAAAAGAGCTCTTAAGTTCAAGAAGAATCATCAATGCTGGAAGATAACTTGTGGACTTATGATTTGTGGAGACACACTTGACGATTTAGACGGGGAGTAAAATACTAAATTGAGATACAAAAGACCCTCTTAATTTCTGTACTATACATAGCTTACTTACTCCTGGCTCTATTCCGAAGAAGGACTCTACAACAGTAAATTCTATATTAATATTCAGTTCAGTGGCACGAAGACAAATGTCTGATTTGGTAATCCACTTGGTTAACTGAACACAACGAAACGGATTATAAATTCAGGTCAGATGCTGTCCAATTAAATATTTTCCTACGTATGTGACAAATTTTCTTACATTAAACATAGATAAGATAATGTGTTTTTGTTACTTGAAATTGACTAAATCGAAATCACAGCATCAAGGCAAATAAATCACCGCAATTAAACAGTTACCAATAGTAGGGGCTACCTCTATTAGTTTGTAGCGAATTAATTTGTATGCAAATTGGTTCGCGTAACGAAATACGGGTTCGATTCCCAGCACGGATTATAAATCCAGCACGGACAGGTAGCCTCGCGTGGTCGTTAGATCATTTATTGTATTTAGGTAAATATACAGCTGGTTAGTTTCTCAATCAAGAGCATATTGACTGGTAATGAAGGAGAAATTGGTGACTGCCTTTTCTAAACTACGCATTTTTTTTGTATCACGAGATGATATATAAAGTAGTTAGTCACTGTCTTAATGTGATAACTATAAGTATTAATTGAGACAAGTACGAGTCAGTTTTGATAAGTAAAGTGATCGAGACACAGTGTTTTTAATTCATAATTATAAATAGTTTTTTTCAATGACCAAGGCCTTTGCAAGCTACTTATCAATGAATATGATACTTTTAAATTAATGTATCGTTTTAGCGTCGAAGTAAATTCTTTACCGAGCTAAGCAAGTGAATGAATGTAATTTCGTAATTTTAGAACTTTGGCATAAGAAACACTCACTTTTGATAAAGTTTTTAATTAAATTACCTTTCGCTTATTTTTTTCGATTTTGAAACGTCAGGGCTCTGATTCTCACATCAGTCGAAATTTCTCCGTGCGTAATTCGATTACGAGTTTTACCATTCTACTAAAAAATCAAGTGATGAAACTAACACACGGGAGAACGTCGAAAAAACTGCTTTTTCTTCGAAAAAGAAATTTCGATTAGTAGAACTTTATTTAAATGAGAACTGCATAAGAATTGAGGCACTAGGGCAGACAATTGACCTCGTTTGTTAAGAGATTGCTTATTATTATTTGATAAAGTTTAAAATTTACGGAATAGTGTTTGTTTGTACCTAAATAGCAACTTTGTATTACAAATATGCATACTTGAAATGAGTAACAACAACCTTTTAAACGTTTCATTAATCAGAGTTCGTTATGCATCGGTATAATAATTTACAAGTAAAACAAACAATCTTTTAATTGGATCTTCAGAAAAATATTTATAGTGTCCATAAACAAGGGCCTGTGACATTTAACAGGACCCGAATTAACATAGACAACGCACTTGTATGCTTGGAGGAATTGCGTTCGTGGTTTACGAGCTGTATTTTATGTTGCAGTTTTACACAATAAAGTAATTACACGGTAAGTACGCAAATGCACCAATTCCCTACCCACCAATCTTTACATGTTGATTTCCCAAATAACGTTTATTTTTCTGTTTCTTACCATGCTAGCCCACTGCAAGGCCTATATATCAGCAGGACGACTACAAACTTACTGATGACATCTACATTTTCATTGTGAAACTACTTTATTGTTACTCCGAAACCTTCTTCTACTTAAACTAAGGAGCTGCCCTTTTGTTGGTGGAGTGATCGCCATTCTTTTCTCTTTCCTACCCTCCTCTTGGCCTCCTGATACGACGTAACACTGACTACTTTTCACTGGTCGAAGTAACTTAATACCTAACTAAATAAATTCTGCAGGTTCTTTCTAAGCCTACTGGAAGTAAATGTATTTTCACGGTATCATGTAAGTACAAGCAGTAATAAAATATAATTTACTCACAATGATAAAGTTCGCGACTCGCAGACGGCTGGTTTAATCTGAGGACAAATAAAGATGCTTTAATGGCAGTTGCAAAGCAGAAAGGTTAGATAAATGATGAAAAGGTCGTCGATGACGGTCTTAAGATTATACATGTGTGTACAAATGTATCATGATGTAATATACCTACTGTTTATTATTAGATCTAGACCACACAAAATCAAATTATCACAAGATTCACTAGTAGCACCATCATAATTTTTCAAATTGCTATTAAACTCTAGATGAAAATACATGAATGACTGCCGTTTTAAGCAAGGTTGAAGTAAGGCAGCGCAACCGAGCCGAAAAGATGCCAATTAAACAAAAGTTGATACGATTTAGTAACATTTACAAACATCGCTTTCACAGCCGTCAAATCGTAATGTTTTTGTCGTCTTTATGAGCCATTAGCATTCAACTTGTCCATATGATTTCCGTCTTCGTTGCTATTCCAAAAAACCGAACCTTCGGGCTGGCACCATTTTTTCCCCGACCCTGGCAGATGTGACTCCGCGGGGCGTCTTTTTTCTACCATAAATATCAATTCCCACATCCCAACAAAACGCATTTGTATTTATTTGTACGTTTCAACTTGTGGCGTTCTGCATTGATCGCTCTTGGGACCCCCTCTTCCTTTCGCAAAATTTTTATTTAAAGCTCATTTTGAATGAATAATAAGGGTCAGATATCAGAGTTATTGTCGCAAATATTTATTAAATTTGAAACCCGATGCTTGAAATTTCGAGTTTTATTTTTGTTGGCATAAAAATATGTTTCGGTGTGTTTGTTGTGCTAAAATTTATAGATGCCATTTAAATAACACAACGTAGTGTTATTTGCATTAATAAACTTTATACGAATGATGTGGAGAGGAAGATATTAAAAATAAATAGGGTTAAGTTAAGTTAAGGTTAAGTTATGTAACCTCGAAAAATATTGAAAACCAGTTGTCAAGCAATCGAAATGTCATGTTTTTGACATTTCACCTCTATAAGTTCTATCTTTGTGATTTCTGCTGCATTAAATATAGTTTTTTAACTTATGATGGAGCTATATTTTTAGTAAATAAAAAAATATATAAGTATTTTTTTGAGTTTTCTTAAAAAAATCTTTTCAATCAATACGAACAGGAAAATATGAAATTTGTCTCGTTGTGCCGCGTTTTCGAGCGCCATCTGGTGTTCGACAGGTAAAATCGTGTCGAGACTTCTATTGATTCAAATATTAAGTAAGAAATGTTTTAATGCAATATTTACATCAAACTAAACCGCTGTTGCAGTCCGTGTGCCTCGCATTTTGCACGCTAATGTTTCCGGTGTTTTTTCGCATTTGGGGACGCAAAGGCGGCAAAGCGAGCGCTCAAGTTATTGACACTACGATATCAAAAGGGACGGGACAGACTGTTGGCTTAATACTGTTTACGTTCCTTTGCATCGATTCAAAGCTCGGCAAATTATTATTTGTAAACACCCGCTCCAGGAAACTCCACATTTAACGGCGCACGTGTGCAAGCTTTGTTTTGGCGGGAGACGCCATCTTGCCTTGGCGAGGAAACGCGAAATGGCCGTCGCGGCCGAGCCTTCGGAGAAATTCTAGATTAATGACTTAATAGTTAAAGTTTAACAGTTAAACGGTTAAGTTTGAATGGGCGATCGTTGAGTGGAAAGTAATGGCCGGAATAATCGCTCGGTATTGAGACGTTCCGAGCACTTACGCGTGATTTCCGAAAGACTGATAAGTTTTGTGAACAAAGACATTGTAATTATCTGTTACTTGTGGAGTTTTAAGTTTGTAATTGGATTACTGTTGGAAATATTATGAAAATAATTTCGGTTAATTTCAATGGTTAAGTAACATTTCTCGGTAACTTTATAACGAGTTGTTTATGGTTGGTTGGTTTCTCTGAAAGATTGGCTATCGGCGCGACTTTTGACCCGTGGTATGGCTTAGTTTTAAATCGCTAATTAAGTGTATATGTACCTTATTGTGCAAAATTATTTCATATTCCATTATTGTTGAATTATTGATGAGATTACCTTTACAATACTACTTAAGAAAAAACAATGTATTACGCTGTTGGTTTTCTAAATAAATAAATTAAATTAAATTAAATTAAAACGGTTCTCTGTACTTTTGTTAACTTAGGTAGGCAGTAGGTATCTATATGTACAGTTCCAACAGTCTAATAAATTCAATCTAGGCACCTATTAGATGAATTTATATCATGGTATATGACTAAATGTATATCATTTTAATGATAATGAATGTTGACATATTGAGATCAGCTGTCAACACTCCTGACCTGTCTCTGGTCTAGATATTGCATATACGTTCTGATAGTTTATCAAAGTTCCCCGAACATACATATAAAGATACCTTCTTAAATGAACACATTGGCGCCTGAATGAATAGCACAGTTTTGAGACATGTTACTTAATTCAAATCACAAAATGATTAGATGTAAATTGCAACCGATTACTAACATAAAGGTTGGTATAAAGTAAAACTTAGCTTAGAATTTTCTCGTTTTAGACCCTGAAACCGAACCAAAGACCAAGAAAGTGGTATTTAATAAATAGAAGGACAGATTTTTACGTTAGCTTGCCACTAACAGCCATTTGGTGCAAAGAAACTTTAAGTCAAAATGTAACCAGCATTCGTGTATCAAAACGAGGTTATGTCTTCCTAATCTGCCTGATAATATTTTTTCTTTTGTGAGTCAGATTAATATGATGGCCAACCTTTCTAACAGCACGTTTGACAACTTCAAGCCACGATTAAATCAACTGATTAGGAGCTGTTCCTGTCACCGCGACGACATTAACATAGTCTTAGCTCCACTTTAGGAACTTCGCAAATCTGATGGAAAAGCAAACTAAATCATGTTTATATAGGATCCTATTTGACTTGGCTAGTGAAATGATTTATAGTTAACACTTCGATTGCGATTTCGATTCTAGTGATATAGTACTTAAGACGCATATTTGCATGGTTGTAGCTTGTACTAAATAGGTATTTTGATTATGCACCGAGGGTGTTGAAATCAGGGATATGCAGAACTAAATCGAAAGCGGAGTGGTTGCAGATATTTGTTTGGATTTAAGATTTAAACCGTGATTCTGTGTGGGCCTTGTTTGTGGTTTGGATGATTTGAAACATATGAAAGCACTTAATGATTGGATATTCGGGTGATAGAGAAAAATTAACCTGATACATTAAAAGAGTTCGTTCCTAGCGATACAGCCGTTGATATTGTACAATCTTGAAAAAAAAAACTCTGAACAAAACAACAAAGATTAAAATTAGCGCCAGGATTTTGACTAGAATATGATAAAGTCTAACAAAAAAGATACATTAATATAAATTGCACTTGTAAAAAGCAACTGTGTCAAATAAAGTGTTAAAATATGTACTATAAAAAATACACACATAAAATTATGGGTGGAGAGAAACAATATTTGAAAACTTCAACACATAACCAAAAAAAAAGTCATGGAGGCGTAAAAATGATCTTTTTGAGAACACATCCCTTGGTATCGGATCGCAATTGACAAGTGATCACGACCCTTGTCTGTATCCAATGATAAGGGTTATGATCAACCAATACAATATCCAATGTCGAAATGTTACCTCGCTCATATTTGGAAAACAATACCCCAGATATATCATCGCGTGTTTGTTTCTGTAAAATGGAAAAAGGAAATACCGAGATGGAAAACTTCTGCTCCAGTTATTTTGGGCGTTATGTTATTTTTTTAAGTATAGGATAACTAAAACTAGGTAGTTTTTTCTCGACTTGTATTCAAAAATGATGGGAGGTTGCCGACTATTTTCTTTATCAACTTCTTGGCTAAAAATATTTAATAATTCTAAGATTTTATGTGATCTATCAACGCGAAGAAATTTATAATATTTAATATAAAAAAATGACAATAATCAGAAGGAACTAGCCGCATGATATGAATATGAATGAAGGAACTAGCCATACAATAAACACGTTATCCTTAGATTTTTCATACAATTTATCAGTCAAACCTGCGTCTTACCTACACGCCGATAATAAATAGCTTTTCCATGTAAAGCAATCTATTTGCCGACATGGCTGATAAGTTACCTTTAATTATAACACGACTTATTTACATAATGATCGAGTTTTCGTGTTGTAAGTAATTGAATGTTGGCAGTACGGCAGCAGGTTAGTATTACAAATCCAATTATTTTCTAGATCGTTATAATGATACTTATTTATCTAATGGACATATAAAGTGAATTAAAATTGAGATACCAAGACCAGAGTTTGTGTGACTTACATCATGGTTGTTTTCATGAGTTATCTTTTATTTGATTATTCCACTAGATAAAAAAAATAATTGACTATTATAGTTGATACAGTTACAGCATGTTGAATATGTTCTTGGTAAGAAATAAAATAGGTAGAGGCGAGAGCGTAGAATTTTGTAGTTTAAGACGTGACGAAGAAGGTACTGTCTACATTAGCTATTTGAGTACTTTTATTAAAGCTATGCCTTATGCTTATACTAAGACAGTTGCACCATCAACCTTAAATACAGAGACGTCTAAAGATATGATTCAAGCTAGTAAATTGGCGCAATCGAGGGGATAGATAATAGTAACATCAGAGGCCAGCCATTTACTAAGTGGAGCCTAACCTAATTGGCTAGGGCTGTAATCCAGCGGCTGTAAGCTCGTGACGACGTGGGCCATAATGAGAGGCTGACCTGCTGGAATTAAGCGCTTACAGCGTGGTCTGATCACTCAGCTCACTAACGACTGGCTGAGCAACAAATTATTAATTTATGGAAGGCTATAAAAATGTTTGAGAAGATGGGATAGTCGTTTGAACTTTAAGAGTAGATAAGATAAAATTTATTTACTTACGAAAACATGTGCACATTTACATAGTATTTACGTGTACAGTAGCAGTTCATTTCATAGTTTTAGCAGTAGCACAATATGCGCTGATAGGATACTTATTAAAACTTCAATAGATATAAGTATTGACACTCTTGCATGTTGAATCTAGTACTTCTCTTGTTGGAAAACTACAATGAGAAATTTGGTACTTTCATCAATAAAGGTAATCGTAACTGTTATCCCCTAAGTTAACAATTTAATAAGCAGATAAGTAAAGTTTAAGTACGGTAAGTAAATTGTTAATGAATCGACCCGTCCACTTAACCATCGATAAACATACCAATGCTTATCGCCCAAATGCCCATCGGATGCCACAAAAAACGGCTTCTTCCCAAACAGAACGACCACGAAAATATTAATAACGCGACAGCTCGACGTCCGATATTATCAGGTGATATATAGTGACAGTATGCTGACAAATGCTCACTGCACACGACAAAAAACACAACAATCTTACCACCAAACCAAAAAATATCACCACTTTTACAAAATTCTAACACACATTGCTTGCTCAGATCTCTCTTCAATATACTGGCAACTTGTAAACATAGCGATGGTTGCGTAAAACAAAAGAAATTTTTTTCCGAGAGTCGTGTCGTGTAGAGAATGTCGAAATATGAAACTCGAATGATCTTCCGAGGTAGTTCCATCGATCCTGCGATACCATCGACACTCGATAGTTCGAATCTTGTGGATATCATTTTTAAACAGTTTTAAATAACAATTAGACACGGAAAGAAAATTGACGACGTCTATTTTAGATGTAAGGATATGATTTATCAGTAATGTAAGAAAATATTGGAAACTTACAACGTTGCTTTCGAATTCTTGAGATAAAATTTATCATCATCATCATTCGCTTACCCTGCTCCCAGTCTATCTGGGGTCGGCGCAGTATGTTTTCTTGAAATAAAATTTATGAAATCGTAAAATGATTTACTTTATAGACCCAGATACGTCATATTTAGCTCTCATTTCTGTGGGCGTTTTCATTAAAATAATTAGCATGGTCATGGTGAAGTTATCTTTCGTTTGGAAGTATTGCCAATTAAACAGCCAAAATTAGAAGAAAACCCCTTGTCAAGACAAAAAGATAGGAAGGAAACTAAATACCTAAGCTAGTTACTATTTAAAAAATCGACAAGCTGCTTTCCACAGATCTTGAATCCGCAGACAGAATGAAAACCATTCAGTTCATAAATCGTACTCAGTCGATATGTTGCAAAATAGAAAAAGAATCCTAACAGCTGCACATGCTTTATTCCATTGCATATAAAGTTCAAATCCGCACGAGTTTAATATTGAAAAGTGTTTTTGAAAAAGCCAGTTACCTCCACATAAGTCATTAGTTGGAGAGGAATTAATAAAAACTTCCAAATTACGTGGTCATTTTCACTTTACTGGAGCGGTGGGATAGAAAAATGTGTATTAGGCAGTCTGAAGCTTCGTAGAATTTAGCCTGTCTGAGTAGGTATGGGACGATTATATCTTTTGTGGTATGGAGTTTTGATAAGATCTATTTTTAATTTGATTAATGTACAATGCAATTTTACTGGAGAAGACTAAAGACTAAAAAGCTACAGAAAGAATAACTGGTCAAAGGTTCGAAAGAGTTCGTGTAGGTAGAGACAACGACTCAAAACAGCTCGATGAAAATTGTATATAGATTTTTATAATTAGTTTACATTTCTGTTGTAATTTGTTGACGATGATATTGTTTAACAACGTAAGTGATTATGCCCAAACTTGGCGCCTAAAAAATAAACAGAATTTATGTTTAAACTCTACTCGAAAGTAATATACACTTGCTCTTTTTAACTCGTCTGCCAACTAATCACTAAACTAGAATCAGGAGCTCGCTGGTCTTCGAGTTAGTGATGTCGAACTAACAAGGTATATCGATGCATTTTGAAACAATTTGGTTCAACTTCCTTTATAGTACCGACAGTGTGGTGGCATTAGAATCTGTTCTGTGTGACTGCCTGTAGAATGTTATTAAAAAAATATATTTTAATTTAATGGAATTCACTTGTTTTTTAACTTAATTATTTAAGGAGCTATTTAGGTACAATATATCTTAAAATAAAGCTTTAGATCAAATTTCTTGCTATTTAATGACTATTTCAACTACAGTGATAATAAACTATTTTTAATAAGAAAGATTTGAAATTAAGGTTGCAGTAGGTAATAATATCATGCTCTCGATACTATAATATGGCATCTACTGGACCATCGATAGAAGATCCAAGGAATCGATACTTAGAGATCCCTGGGCCCCTGATTTATATTCCGCACCCGAGTTTGTAGTTCCGTACATTTTTGTTTCTGTTGCGGACCCTAAGTGGCTTATATAGGATTTGTTGAGACGGATTCGTGAACATCCTTAAGAGGTTGCAGATAGGGGTCAAACTTGAGTAGTCGTGAAGATGGAATTGTGAGTTGAAGAGGAATGAGTTGGAAACAATTGCAATGGATATTAAGTTGGTTACAGACATGCAGTAGTTATTTCTATGATTTCTTGGACTGTTATTGGAGTAAAAAAAAGTAAGGTATTATTATTTTCAGTATACAATTCTTGAGTTATAGTACCTGCTACCATTTAACATAATTATCATTTAGCAAATGAAGGTTATCTTATCGAGCTTCATATGCTTTTCATCTCCCAAACGTATCGTGAGTAAGCCCAATCTGAATTTAAAGCCTCATCTGCATCATAGCATAAAGCATTATAGTAGCAGTTTCGCTATGTGATAGTGGTGGTCTGTCAGTGCGAGATTTACTGCCATCGCGATATTTATTGCCGGCTGTCACGCACCAGCTTGTCAAAATGTTATTTATATCAATTCTGTATGGTATGTGTGTAGGGTAATAGGAGGAGCGACAACCACCAACCAACCAAGCGAATGAACAAGAATTTGAAATCACAAACAATTTTCTATAAATATCATATAATTCTAGGGCACGAAGGACCTAAATAAATGTACGTCATTTTAGACTATAAGTAGTGCAGTGTTCTTTTTATCTGCTTTGGTTAGAAAATATTTCTTTGGATGCTGTGCGGGCGCCGGCGCGTCGGGTTATACATTTTTGTTGAAAGCTAGCTCTTACTACATAATATACCGCAGTGATTACCTGAAAATCCAGCAGTGAAAACGCATAAGGCTAGTGTGTAATTATTTTTATATTTACTCCTCTAGAATTATTATAAAGCTGTTATTTTCTTAATAAATAAAATAAAATGTAGAGTTATTAGTACCTCCATTCTTACAAGAAATAAGTAACTTTACATATAGTTTACAAGAAATGTTTTATTATTATTTGGTATGTCGTGAAATAAAGATTTAATTGTGTGCCTGTTTGTTGAATGCATTCCAGTTCATAGAAAAACTATAAGCTAGTTTCAAATTCCAAATCTTTGATTTCACTCCCGCTATCTTTCTCTCCATGGCCACACCTTAGCACCGTGGGCGCATCGTTCAATAAATATGTAATTAATAACAATCACACCTATCGGAGACAGGGCATAACTCAATGGAAAGGGTGAGCTCTGATTGGACAATTATTTGGGACGTGATTCGACTACTTTGGGAATGAGAACAGATTTTTGTCATTTGAAGATAATGATGTTGGTAGATAAGGAAGTTCTTGTCGGGAAAATGGAAATTAATAAGTAATAAAATGCCAATAATCTCACTTCAAATATATCCATAGCAATACCTTTTCACGGCATTTTTTGTTAATGTAAAACCAAACCTCCTTCACTAATCGCTCTATCTAAAACTGATTAAAAAGTACTTCGCCAAAAAGACAACATAATGAACATAATTGTAACCCTGCCTAATCATAAGGTACAAAGTTTCATCAAAGAAGACAACAGTTTAATGTGCAAGGACCACAGAATACGCTAGTTAAAGTGTCATGTGCGTGTTTTATCACCCTGTATATTAACCCTTAGTTTACTGTCGCCCGCTTAACCGTTGGCAGCCATTAAAACTCAGGTGATAAGTGCCGACTCCCGAACTGCAGTTAACCCTCTATCGCTTAACTATCAGCCAAGTTACAAGATACGTGTTTCATTTGAAACTTATTTAAGTTGAAGACGTGCTTGCGACTTTGTAGGGAATATTTGTATGGTGAATTAATTGAGATGATTAAAATATTAGGAAACAAAGAAGATGTACTCCCATCTAGGATAGAAGTGCATCTCCAAGACGTTTGTACATAAGGGGATGTATGTAATGTCAGGAATCGAATTTAAAATGACTGAGAAAAATTACTGACTGAATTAGTCAGTTAGAGAATGAATGACTGAAATACTGAAATCACTGTGATTAAAATTAGCACTCGGTGCTACGAAATACTGATCGCATAGGTACATTTTCATCTACGCTAAGTCAGAGCAGGTTTGGCTATAGTACATAGCGTACTATTTTCAAAAATTACGATGACGATGAAATCAGCAACAGACATGACGTGTTCTACGTAACACAATATTCAAAATGTCCTTACGGGATGAATAATTTTAAGACAGAATTACTGCAGCTACTATCTATCATTCAAGACAAAGGCTGCCATCTTACCTCGATCTCCACACGACGACAAGATGGCCGACTTTGTACATGAAATGGCGGTCAGTGACAATGCGCTTGGCGGGTAGCCAATACTTTAGTACGTGATTCGTGATATCCTGTGCCAATACGTCGAAAATACGTAGATGAGGAAAAAGTATGATTTAGGACAAAAGGATTTAGTACATGGAGCATAGTGAATCCGAGATTTCAAAAATGTAGTATGATCAAGGCAATATCTAGGTATCCGTAAAGACACATCAATGATATTAATTATTGATACCGAACAATATGGACGCGTCTTAACGGGTAGGTATTGCAATGTTATTAGCATCGTTGCAAATTATGCTCAAATTTTTATGAAAAAATTAAAGCTAATAAAAATGGTTCTCTCTCCCTCAGTTACAATTTATTCTCAAATCACGGCTCATTTCTCTAAAAATAAACGAAAATAACAGCAGTCAAACGAGGAGACAACTGACTGACAATCGTCGAAACTTTACACCGTTTTTTGTTAATTTCCCTTCAATTGTGAAACTGTACGGCCCAAAATTAACACCAATTACACTGACTGTAACCGGAGAGATTCGTTAATGCGCCATTACCGGCTGAGCCGAAACCGATGCGGTTTATTTCGGTGCCGATGTGATCTTTATTCAAATAGTCTCAAGCATGTGAAGAAAAAACAAATTCCTTTGTTAATTTCTTTGTAGTTTTGCTTTCATACGACTAAAGGAGACTAGACTCTTGATTGTTAATTATATACTACTATGTTCTTTTGAAGTTAACGGAATATTACCTAAGACAGAAAAAAATATAAAAACGAGCTTGTTTGTCAATGATATAAGGTTGTAAATCAAATGCGATTCAGCCAATATATTTGAGCTTCTTTTTCATAATGAAATATGTTTCATATTTCATATATTAGCGAAGTAATTTGCCGCTAATCCTAAGTGAATATTGGTTTCATAAAATCAGTGATCATATCTTTCTCGTGTAACTGGTAAAGCCCTTTCACAATGAGGCTAAATGAAATTACATTTCGACGACAAGCCTGCAAATCGGATTACGTTCGAGATTAGAATCAAGAACTCTTATCGATATTAAATCGATAGACTGAAAGGTCTGTGGTTGTTCTGAGAACAATGTTGTGGGCTTACTGAACTGTGTCCATAGTGATGTGCCTTGTTAGCTTACGTAGTGTACTAATCGATTGTCAGTAAATTATTTTGTTTGTCCTACACACCTTTATTTATTATAAAGTTATGAATCACTTTCACGCTTAAACTACAGATTAGACTTTACAGTAATAAGTCATACTTATTCGTTAATAACTTATCATTATCACATACTTAACATATAGAATAATTACAAAATTCATTTCCTATCTCACAAAGAAATCAAATTCTCTCTTCATGATGGTTATTAAAATATTGTTGAATTACGTTACATTAATAAAAACCACGTCATAGTTTGCAGTATTCATGTTGTAACGTTAGGTACATATTCTATCAAGTATTAATATTGCGAGCAAATGCCTCATTAACATAAAGGTTGTTGACGTAAATTATCGATAAACCGTCTAGGCAGAATAACTCAAGTTCTCGCACTAGCGTTCATAAAGGTGGCAGCTTAGAAACAAGCGGGTGGAAGAAATTAAACTTTTAATGGGCGAGCTTAAAAGCTCAAGTAGTTGGCGCTTGCAACAACTTGCGTGCGGGGTACTTACCGACGTTTCTCGACCGTAAAGATAGGTAGAAACGTACCAACACAGAAACTATATCTTATACACAGACACTTTCTTATCTAGCTGTACGTATTAATTAAATATAAATATTATTTATTGTGCTCCTGTCGGTGAAGGCCATTTTAGTGCCAATTTGCCATTTTAGGACTAAGAGCAAAATTTTGTTAAAATATTTTTCTAATCCTTACTGGTTCTGAAAAAACGTTTTTTTATTCTTTTTTTCTTATATCAGAATGGACTTATTATTATTTTTTTTCCATTAAGCTTTATCGCTTTAATTTTACAAAATAATGGCGTGAGTGCCTCCTTCGCCATGGAGTATCTAACAATTAAATTAAATAAGAGCCTTCTCATTCAATTTAATTGTTAGGTACCCCAGGCTATTGGCGGTATATTTATTTTTATCAGAGTAATTAAGATCTGCAAATATTTTGGGAGACCATACAAAACACTTCATCTATGAGCTTTTTAAGTGCCACTTCCTCACAAAAAATATTTACAAGCAAGCTTAATAAAACACGTCGTCGCACACAAGTAAACAAATATCAATACGTCAAAGCACCAATTATATGGAAATTTGAACGCAGACATAATCTGATTACATTTAAGGACGACGCTCACTGGATCTTAAACGAAATCGTGAGTCTGTTCATTGCTTATAAATCACATTACACCTATAAAATTACCAAAGCTACACAAGAAATAAAAAAAATATATTAAATATACAAAATTCCATTATGTCATATGAAAGCTGCTTTCTCATTATGGTAGAGAAGTTTCTCAAAAGACAGAAATAAAATTGGGTGTCATGTTTCAAACCTTTTCTCTGGACCATCTATCTGAAATATTATTTATTTCACTCCTGTCTCGTCTCCTCCTCCCTTTATATCGTACATTCTTCAACGAGATAAAATCTCAAACGTGATACTTTGGAATATCAACTAAGGTGACATTCGGCCCGAGACATAATGACATAAATAACGGGCAACACACACCGGTTACTGTTATTGCTCGTTGAATCAATTTGCCCTGTTCCGAAGTGCATACAAATCGCTGCGTTTGAATCGAACGGAATGCACGTGTGACGAAATGATCGAGAAAGTGATTTGGGTTTGGGTGAGAGAAAATTTTCAGTTAATGTGAGCAAAGGTAATGATGATATAGACTTCTTTATATTTAAAGTTTATTGTTATAAGTGTGATCTTAATCTGAGAGTCGTTATCGCTGACTTTTGATTCTAGACTTAGCCAAGCGGGGTTAAGACACAGTTGATAATAGAAAAAGAATTCCGTAAAGAAATCCATATTGATTCTGATTTTAAGATGCTTGCGGATTGTATTAGGAAACACTGACGCAGGTAGTGATACCACTCTTTTATATGCTTAAATGTATGTTGCTTTCAAACTGCTATCAAATATTCACCACACGTTACAGCAGTTTCTGGAAAAGTTTATACTCTTGAAGAAACTTTCGCGATAAGTTACGAAACAAGCAAGTTTTAATTGATAACCAGACAAATTGAGTTTACTTCGACACCTCGTAACGACATGCAATCTGAATTACTTGAAAACTGAGTACATACAAAAAACAATAGCTAAATAAATTAATATTTATTTAATCATGTCAATGTCAAGATAAGTCAAGTTTTCTTTTGACAAAGCTGGCTAACTCTAGAATCTAGATTAAAAAAATATTATGTTGCAGCCAGCTTAATTAATTGACAACGACTGAAAGAAGCGTTGTCATTTTGACCTCAGGTTAAGTCTGTAGTCTGCGTAAATCGTCCTTAGTTTATGGCAAAATTAAGTAACCTCAAAACCTTCTAGTCCGCGAAATAAAACAAACGGGTCACAAGATAGGGCATTCACTATCAGTGGCCGCAGTCAGTCGGCGCGGAAAGCTGCTTATCCGCATCTTAATGCCGGGACTGCGACCCGATCCAACGATAACGCTGAGGACTTCAAAGAGTTTGATGCAGAAGTGGCATTTATACGGCTAGTTTTAGACTCGAGCTGTCTGGGAGTGCTGGCAGCTTAGCGAGTACCTTGTCAGCGTTGACCACAGTGACGTGACTTTTGCTTATGAGGATGAGGGTTTTAAGAGCAAAAAGTTATTAGTAGGTTAGGTAGGTAGGCTATTGGCTAAAACCATGGGTAACTAGATAGGGCATTCGCTATACGCTGCAGTCGGTAGGTAAAGAAAGTTGCTTATCCCGCGGTCTAAAGCATGGACTGAGACCCGATCTGGCGAAAACAGGACCTTTAAGGAGTTTGTTGCAGAAGTGGTATTTGTATTGTTGTGCCTATGAAGGTGTTGGTTTTTTAAAGCAAGAATATATAAAAATTGGGTTTCTTTGGTCTTGATGTCTTATTTGGTCTAGATACAAATTACCTAAGTTCTTTCATATAATATTCAAACGCTAGCCCAAGCAAGATGGCCGGATGAATGTTCGACGGACGCGCCATCAAATTCGGTAAGAGTATTTATATTGAGTAATTATTGAGAGAACTAAATTATTTGGAATTCTGAGTTTATTCAAAAACAAAGAACCCTTACCGTCTGAAAATGCTAACTAAAAGGTTAAAATTGTAACTTTATAAGACTTCTATGTATTTATTTGAAATACAATAGAAAATTACTATTATTGCAGTACAGTTAAATGCAGGATCTAACAAGCTGCGCATCAATTGTTTGAATCCTTTTCCCTATCTACAAAAGTTCCTAATCTTTGGCTCTCAGCCCGCTATCACCAGCTCTTATCACGGCCCGCTTATCTCGCCGCGGTCCGATCTCGATGCAATACGATACATTGTTCGGCAATTATGCGGAATTATTTTAATTGTATCGGACCGTTTAATACTGTTGCTTATTGATGTTGCCACTGATATACAATGATAAGTCCAAGTTATTTTTGGTAGTTAAGTGTCTAAATATTTGTAATTCTTATGAGAAATAAAGATCTTTAACCATAAGTCTATAGTTGCACTTAACATTTACCATAACAAGTAAAGTTGTTTCCTGAGTAAGTATAATTAAATTAAAGAACTTACCAACAACACGAAATCCAATAACTCCAACCTGCAACAAAAGCACAATCTTTTATTTAATAATGCTTATCTAAAACCAAAACAACGTGGCAATTAGTTATACATCGAGTTGTTCTAAAACAAACAGGCTTATCTGAATGAGTGGATGCTAATTATACGATTAGTGATAAATGTTGTTGCCAACGCCTGGAGGCGGTGATTCGAATCAATAAAATTAACACTAACGACCTCCCGGCCCTCGCCACGCCTTACCATAGCAAGGAAAGAACAGAAAACAAACGTTTCCTTATGGAAGCCCTAGATTTGAATTAAGTTAATTAAAAAAACTTCTGATGAAAATAATTAACTAAAAACCGCATCAAAATCAGTTCAGCCAAACGCGAGATAATCGCAGATAAACAATATATAAAAACATGCAGATAAACAGCAATAAAAAATGATAAATGCAATAAACTATGAACATTTTTTTTAAAGTCGTTTAAATGTTTTTACGGTGGGCTTGACATTATAAACGATTTTTTAACTACCAGTATAGTATTTTTTTTTATAGTTACGGTATAGCCCAATTACAATCTTTCTGCATGACCTAAAGGTATGACTGGGCGAGAATGCTTTTATCATTAACTCCACCTTTTGTACACTGTTATTTATGCAGTAAAGTTTGTAATAAATAAATAGTCACAATTTTTTGAGCTTATTTACTGCTTTTGTTTTATACAAGAGATGATTAATTTATCCTTTATTACAATTACTAACTGACAAAAGACATCCACACATTCAACTTTATGCTTCTAGTTAACTATGGTCTTGGTTTCAATTTTTAAAATCTAGACAGGTCCATTTCGTTTTTCATTACTTTTTTAGTTAGCCTTTGTGAGCTGACTGATTTATTTGGACTATATCTTAATGGTACTTAAGGTGGCCCATAAAACCGTTTGGGCATTGTAAAATATCTTTGTACTAGGACTAGTTTAGTAGCTTTATTCACGCGTGATTCACGTTGGATTAACCATTGTTAGACTAACTTGTGTATTTTTAACATATTTTTGAAGTATTTACTTAATCGATCTGTTGTATATGTTCAACTACGTAAGGAGTTCACTGACTATTGTGGTTGAAATTTGGAATTTATAACGCAAAATTAGTAGAAAAATAGTAAATACACATCATGTTACATTTGATTTGATTTTTGTTATACTGATGACTTCAATCTTATCTTCAAGTTGACGAAGGAAGGACAGATCTTTAAAAAAAGCAACAACCATAAAAAAAATCAATTCAAAGCCCCATTCACCCCTTGTTAGTGATTATCTCGTCTCTATCGGGAGTTAACAAAAAATGTCAAACCACATTGTATAAGAACAATCCCGAAAGGCACAAAAAACAGAATAATCCTTTGGAAACGTCAAAATATTTGACACGTCGTCTTTACCTGAGAGGACATAATGTAGCGGATAGTTCCAGTAAGCTTACTTCTGATAATGATAAAAATAAGCAAATATGGTGGTGGGATGGTATATAGAAGAATAGAAGTTAGAATGATGACTGATATTTTTTTTATTTCAAACTTCAAGCACACATAATATAGTTCATATGGCGGGCTTAATGCAAAAAACATTAAATCTACTAGTCAACCCTATGGTTGACTAGTCAGACCTATGTCTGATCAGAGAAAATACAGGCGGTACAAACAAAGTTAACGTTAGGTTATTGAATGCCAATGATATTGTAATTAAGTTTGTAAATGCTTGTAGCTTGTAAGTGTTGGACTAGCTCTGTAATCTTGCAAGTGTTTTGCTTTAAATAAATAAAATTAAAATAAATTAGAATTGTAGAGGCAAGAAAAGAGAAAAGTAAAGCGATAAACATGACTACAATTCAATGATAAACTCAATCAACCTATCACTCTATAGTATATCTAATAAAATAGTTATGTTAAACTACACAATTATGATTATTTATTTTGCTTTACCATAATACACTACTGAACTCTACTCCTTTGTATCCCTTGGACACAAAACTGACAGTCAAAACGCGCTTTTTGTGTAGGATTTGAAAAACTAGTAAATCCTTATTAACATTGAATACTTATGCTTCTACGAATTTTGAGCACTTGTAATGTTATGACTTTTGCCCTAATACCTTAGGGACTCCAAACATTAATTCTTGGCAGAATGGAGGTGGTCCCCATTCAAGTTTCCAAAATGTAACGTTTGTCATTTGTTCAATTCAGTCATAAATCATACATAATGTATTTTTAGACATACAGGTTAATATGTAGATCTTTGCGGGTGTCGCTATTCTTTTGTGTCTGTAATTATACCCAATGCCAGTTAATTTAGTAATTTGAATAAGCTGTCATAACATACACCATTTAATTTTAAATGCACATCACACCCACATACTAAATATGCTCGCCAAAAAGCACGAATCATATAAATCTGCATTAAAGTTTGCACAATCAATCAATGCATAGACAGGCAAAAAAATCTGTTCTCGTAACTTGAAATAAACAAAGTGTTTTTGTTACGTTTTTTGTTTTGCCCATTTGCCGATTATCCTTATCGAAGTGTTGACTCCTCGACGGTTGACATTTCGGCCTCTCCATCCGGCTTCGTTTTTGCGACAGATCTTATCTAGGGCCCTATTAGCAGTTATAGAGACTGGAGACATTTGCTATCGAAACCGATAAAGTTAGGGTTGACATTACGAAATTATGAGCCACTTTATTAAAACTCGATCAGAATTAGGTTCGAAAGTCCGACTCTTAGAATATTTCAATTTATTTCTTATACTTTGGATATTTGTTTAGCTATGTCACTCTAGTTAAACTTTACAGTTTATAAAAAAAAAACAAATAGAAATACAATAATTCGATATTAGGTACAAACATTGTTTGTAAGATTCTTTGTAATAGGTACTAACCTTGTTTGGAGCTTTGTTGTCTGATTAAATTGATAAATACCTACAGGCGACATACATATCTAATATACGTACATATCTATTCTACGTATTGCAATGGTTTGTATTAAAATGATTGAAAAATATCCCCCAGTCACTTGCCATTGCCTTACGTAACAGTTCCTTATTCAGGTAACAAAACAGCTTATATAAATAAGATCTTTTGTAATGGCACAATAGGAAAAAGTGAGGTGTCGTCGATCAAAAGCTTTTAATATCTTATTTCTGCGACATGTGGTGGATCTGAAGCTTCGTAATTTCTCTGCTACAAAAATCTGCTTGTTATGCAACGGGAATGGCAAAAATTAAAATATTAAAAAGCCTGCATAGTAAGTAATGTTTAAAAAAGGCAACAAAGCGGAATTCGTGTCGTTCCTCGTAAAATATTTGACCGCAACCCGCCGGGAGAAGGAACTGACGCATTTTGTGACTTGTTTGTTTTGATAAAAGCTTAGGTACTGGGAAAAAACATAAACCCTTATGATTGTTTCACATGCGTATTTCCACGGACACAAAAGTTCTTTCACTGAAAATTATTAATGATGATAACTTTAAATGATAATGATTTCTACTGTCTACAGTATAATGCTGTGCGGGAACTGAGTAGTAAATAGATACTTTACTCGATGTCAGATTGCGATTTTAAAGATAAAAAAAATTGCAAAATCATTGGTAAAGCTCAGAAATACCTACAGAAAATAATAATATTTATAGTGATATTTTTAACTAATAAATAAATTAAGTTCAGTAAGTAGTAGTTAAACTTTTCGACGACAGTTGTTCATCTGAAAATCGACTCAGGCCCCAAAAGAATAAAGCATGAAAGAATATACAAGAAATAACCTTACATTAAATTTCACAAATCGTCTACTTCACACAACCCCTAACAACAATATCATTACGAAGGAAACGCAAGATATTGTACATGGCCGTCTAGACACGGAGATACGAGTATTCGGTAATATCCCGAGATATGTCACAAGAATGGCCGCTGTGGCGATATAATCGTGTTAGCTGCCACTTTATAGGTGATATGCTGTTTACTCCTGAAATTATGGGCGACTAAGAGATCATACAGTTTTATAGTGAGACTAGCGGTCCTCCGCGACTTTGGCCGCGCGTTTTGGTTTTACTCCGTTCCCATAGATTGTAGCGAAATAATTAATAGCCTTTTATATAATTAAAATAAATACGAATAGACACATGCTATATTATAATGTACACAATTCATGTAGCTAACTTTTTAATCTGGTGAAATTAAACGCCTCGTTTATATCAACTATCATCTTTAGTGAAGTAGATTGGACTAAGGAATTACGTTATCCCATGCAATTTTTCTTCCCATTTTTACCCCCCATATTTTTAGGGATAGTATTCCGGAAAATTGTTTCTTATGAACACACCCTCTAAGTTTCAGAAAGATTAAACCATTTTTGGAGCCTATTTCCAGCGTCTGGAAACTAAGTAATGCTTGTTTTAGAAATACCAAACATTCAGTGTCAAGGAAAGAAAATTAGGGTGCAAAATTTTTTGTTCTTTTTTTTGTTCTTATTTGTTAATTTGATATCAATAACCTTTTTGTTTTCGACCAAACAGTATTAATATGGCATATCTCCGTCAATCCTTTCCCTGACCTTGTCTGGTGTAATAAAGTTTCCATGGAGGGTTTCCGTCAAAGTATATTACACTAATATCGCATTTTGTATGTGCATGCATAATATCGTCTCCTGTATAAATATACCGGGTATGGATCTGTATGTATTGAAGAAGAATGAATCTTACGAGCTTTGTCTGGAAGTCCTGTAGAAGACTACCAGTGTTGGAACTAATCAAAATATACAAAAGAATTATCACTGTAGGCTACCGAAAAAGGTTTTAATTTTACTTACTGAGACCTTGTGTCAAAGTTGTTGGAATTGAATGATATTTACGAATGAAATTGACACCCAATTAGGGTATGTGAGCCTAACACATTTTTTGTATTGATAAAAATTGAACGCTGTGGACAGACGACCTTGTAGATCGCAGGGTCACACTGGATGCAGACTGCTGTGTGGAAAACCGCAAGGAAAGCCTATGTTCATCAGTGGACGTTCTTTGGCTGATAATGATGATGAACGTAGTTATGCCTTGTCTAATAATTCTAACGTTATAGATATAGAAACCAAAAATAACACCAATACTACATGTTTTTGTTCAATTCCCTGACTGAATCAGGTGAATAACAACATAACTCTTGCTCTTCATACACTCATGTATGTGTACGGTAGTGATTCGTATGAAAATGCGTGCCTTTATAGTGGGTTTATTGAAACATTGGGGCGAGGCATACATTACCGTATGATGTTTGCGCGTTTATGTATCTTATACAGGATGGCTTTGTTAAAATATTTTATTTCTCTTCTTTTATTAAGTAATTCGCCTTTACATTGGAGGTGAAAAATAATATTAAAACAAGATATCTCTTTAGGTGAGAGAAGTACATCATCCATCAGGTTTGGGTTCAGATGCTAAAACCGTTGAATAAGTAAAGTGATTAGGTATCTATCATTGTTTGGTATAATTTTGTAAGATCCTTTAATGTATTTTTAGTACCTAAACTTAACTTTGAAAAATGGCTTTTTCCACAAAAACTGTAACACTTTGATTTATTGTCAATTTATTTTTTTGACAGTTTTTTTAGTATGGGTATGCTCTTGACTCTAGACCAAGCCAAGTGCGACTAAGACGGAGTCGAAGATGGAACGAGCTCGCCCAGGCTCAACAATGTCATGGCATCATCACCCTGTATTATTGTTATGTTTAGTAGAGGGATCTAGGTCGCGACCGGGTTATTTACTGCGATTCCTTTGTCTTTATTGATACTATTATTTGGTCGGAAGTCTCCACTATTCGTGGCGGGTAGTTCGTTGGAATATTGGATAAATTTCTATCAAACTGCTTACTTACTGTGATTTAGTGTGAAAATTGGTTATACTGAAATTTAAGGAATTGTCATTTAGCGTATATCTCCAGTTAGCTAGTGATGCTATCAAACCAAGAAGATTTTAAGACATTAATTTTTCTTTGTATTATAACTGAAAAAATATGACAGTTGATGCAACACAACGATGAGCTAATGATGGCGTTCAAGAAAAAGTTTTGTTTTACGGTCTGAAGAAACAGAATGGTTCTATTTTTGGGTTTAGGAGTTTTTTGTTTGATACTCTCAATATTGGATCTTGTCATTTAAATATTTGTCCTCGCATTGCTAAGTAAACGTTGGAAACATTGAAAGGTTGAAACATGTTTCGAGTCATCAAAGTGAAACAGGTTACAGTGTGTCCGCGAAGGTGTCGCGTGCCTGATGCTCGTATCTAGACCGAGTTTTCAGAAGCCCAGCATCCGACGCTGGTAGGGCTGTCGACCATATTTAGCAACTGCTATTGTGGATTTAACGTTCATTGTTTTATATTAAACAGCACTATTTTATAATTGGTTTTTGTTTTTATAGTTTTTTGTCACTATACAAACTTAAAAATAAACGCGTTAAAAGAAAGCACTTGCAAAATTCAACAAGCTTGTTAATGTGACGGTAGCCGAGTGGTAAGGCATACGCCCGGATAGCGTAAGCCACGGGGTTCGATTCCTCGTCTGTCACAGAGTCACGGTTATTTTTAACAAGTGCTATTTATATAGCACTATTTTGTTTCTCGTTCGATATTGAAATCTAGCTGCCAAAAGATTCATAAATGTGGCTGAAGTCTATCGTAACATAATCAAAAACTGTCTGAGTTTATCATTTATGAATCTCAAAGTGGATTTGTTTAATTTTTGAAAGTGATATAAAACTTAACTTTGAATACGTCTACCTCATTTCTAATACCAAAGCTAATAAAAATTATAATTTTTATTTTGTTAGCCTACAACCCTACCTCATAATGGTAACGACAGTCACTACCGTTCGTAAGTCGATCGCGATTCTCCGAAACACACCACCCGACCCGCGGGAGTGAGATTACAAACATGCATCGCCTTATCTCGAAAGCTATAAAGTCTTTAATTAAACGACATTATCTTAAGCACTGCACAACCAAATACATTCTCAACCTTAGATAAACAGACGTAGTGTCGATTATTCTAATGAGGCATAATCTTAAGCACGTTGGAGCTCAATTCTAATTTTGAACCGTAATTGTCAAATTATAGAGACGGTTATGGAATGATAGTGATCTCAGGGTTGGCAGTAACGGGAGAAGGTGCGATCGTTAGGGATGGGCCTAATTGCAGGTTATCTTCGCGACATCGACGGTTAATGTCTTAAGGTGAGGTCATGGTCTGAGCCTGTGTCTACAGGTGTTCAGTTATTAACAACATAATGTTTCTACTCTACTTGTGAGATTAAAAAGATTCATGTTCAAGTCTACGTATTTTTCAAGAAGCACAGTTACGATCTCTGTATGAGTCTAGTCAATATCCATTCGAGCAGCTAAAATAGTAACTGAACTTACCCTCAAATCAAATACTGTAAATAGGAAACACTCAAGATTATTTTAGAGGAAACCTGTTGCTTTTGCTTCATCTTTTCTGTTTGAAACTTTCAAAAAGTCAAGAAATGTGGCATGTTCAATGGAAATCATAGGTTCACTGAATCATGTTTTCACTTGACGATCTGTCGCTATTAACGTCAGTGACAAACTTTTGTAAATCATAAAACTGCTTCAATTGTCGGGTTTAAATTATGGCGCTTTTTGTTGAACTTAATTGCATACTAAAAAAATGGCTTCTGTATTCTGATACAATTGCATAAATAAAGGCACGATTGTGTACGTACACCTTCACTGTGCAACGTGACCGAACACATGCAATCTAATAAAAGGACATCTACTCCGGGGGTCTCCATTCATAATGCTGATAACTGGTGATAAGCACGAAATATACCAACTTTTGCAAAAGTAATCCACATTCCAGTCGGTAAGGTTTGAATTGCAATGACGAATTCAGAGAGGCATGCAAAAGGGCTCGCTAAAATTGGAGGCGTTTACACTTGGCTACTTTCTGTAGATAAGACAAGTTTCAAGATTACTGGGTCGAAATTTGTTAAGTCACAATTTTTTTTTGGAAATATTAATTGATTAAATAGAAAAGTTAAAACAAGACATTGAAGAAAGTTTCCTTAGTGAATTCAAAGAATGTATGATGAGATGGGGATTGGGTATTGTTTCGTACGAACAAGTTGTAAAAAGTTGAAAGACTAATATAGGTCAGTTTTACAATCGAAAATTTAGCACTAACAAATAAATAATTCAAATGTACTACGTTATTTTGTATGAGAGTATCTGGCAAATATCCAGAACTTACATAAGAGACATAGTGAAACAGGCCGTGATAATTCGAATAAATAGTTTTCTTAAAAAAAATACTTCCGTTAATAAACTATACGTGTATGGCGGCTGTCATGAATTTACAAGAACACAAACTGATGATTGCAAAACAAAACCGAAAGTTTAGGTACTCCTGAATACAGAGAAAGAACTACCTATGATTGCGACAAAATCTCTTCAAAAATCGTCGCATGCAAGGCTCATGTTTAAAATAAAGCCAGCCATTCACACGGCGTTGCATTTTAATGCGCGATTGCATAAAGCAGTTATTGTGCTTATAGTTCGCACTCGCTTTGTGAAAGACACTTTTTAATTTAATGATGTTCTGGATGTTAGCGCACAAAAGCCCTGTTGTGGTGATCGTCTGTTTACACTTGCGTGGAAATGTTGTTTTCATTTCGCTTACATGTATTTTCTTTAAACTTCACTGCAACAAGTAATAACGAAAAGTTGAAAAATGCTCTTGTCAATCAACGGATTTTTAGCTTTTAAATAAAGTGGTGTGGTGAAACGTAACTTTGTTGATAATGATGCAAAATGTTTGTTTCGTCAGACTGTTTATTCTTTACTTATCAGTTTTTTGATTGTACATTCATTAGCTAGTCTGATTTGACTTGGAAACTTTATCATCACAGTTTTACGAAAGAGTCTCCAGAACATAGTAAGCTATTTGGAGAAAAGTAGGGAGAAGTGAAAGCAGCAGACCAATAGATCACGCAGGTAAAGATAGAGCTGTATCTAGTCTAAGATAGTTATAATAAGGTTAGTATTAAGACACATAGGTACGCATCACATTAATATTTTAGAAAGTAACACTATACCGACAGAACCCTCATTATTTAGGCGCGACATTCGGCCCGCGAAATATAATTCACTGGGTGTCAAATTCAAAATGGCGCTGTTATTTTACGAAGTAAGTATCACCTATCACTGTCTATGACAAATATCAGGGACAACGCGGGTTGTCACAGAAACATAGTAATACAGGGTGTAACGGTTGATGAGACGTATATTAGGTACTTTAGGTATACTGCATTGAAACAGTTATAGGGTAATAGTATATCAAAATATTACTATAATTATTTCTACGTGCCCTATGAATATAATAGAGCTGGCTACTTTACGACTGATTCTATGCGAAACGAACGACTCATATTATCTATACTAATATTATAAAGCTGAAGAGTTTGTTTGTTTGTTTGTTTGTTTGTTTGAACGCGCTAATCTCCGAAACTACTGGTTCGATTTGAATAATTCTTTTTGTGTTGGATAGTCCAGTTATCGAGGAAGGCTATAGGTTATATAACATCACGCTACGACCAATAGGAGCAAAGATATGGTGGTAAATGTGTAAAAAACGGGAGAAAAAAGTCACTATTCCACGCGGACGAAGTCGCTGGCAAAAGCTAGTTCTCCATAAATACAGATAATTTCGCAGTTATATGGTTGTAATAACTTGAAGAGACCAATTTAATTTCATTGACCATTTATACTGTGCAGTATGATTTATATGACGATATCTGATTATTAAAACGGAACCAATAAATTGATAATCATTTAAATATTATAATGAGTAAGTGTAAGATATGACTGTCCCCATTCCGTGGAGTTACATCATAAAATAGACGAACTTATGAAGTAACATTCCCCAGACTAATGGAACCAAACTAATTTACTTGATGAAGTCTAAGTTATAGCTTTGACAACTGAATATCTAAACGATTTAGTTCATTTAATGCAAATAGTGATTGCAATGTAAATCTTAAGTTATCAATAAATTATACAGACTTAAGTTTTTAACTTATTTCCAGAAATGATATCATATATTAGACAATGTCATCTAATCCAACTAGAATTATCTTATCATTGAAGTTCACCTAATATGCAATTTATTTATTTAGTTACTACGTTTCGAAAAAATAATAATTTCCAAATTCATAATAGTAAGTATAAAGGACTTGCAAGACCATGAAATTATAACGAATTTTCTTTTAAATTAGTAGTTTTATGCAACATTTATACAAGACTCAAGGAAGTGATCGATTTCTCACTGGGAAAATGATTGCGCAAACCAAATTGCGTTTTTCTCGTCGCTAATCATCGGGAAAAGCTTCATCTTGATCATTGTACTGCTTTAATGATACCAAATGAGTCATAAGCGTGTTGCTTAATTAAAACTCGTGGCAATTAGCTTCCGTCACCTACGCCTTATGCGCGCGCATGAATATGTATTTTGCCCACTTCGCAGAATGACAATCGACGCGCGCGCAGACGACTCGTTAGCATGTGTGTAGGGTTGACGAATGAAAAGAGACAGAAAGTTTGAGCATTAGGTACTTTTCCAGCATTTTCTTACATACCATTTATTTTAGGCTTTTTAGTTGGTTTTATGTTATTTACTTCCTATTTGCAGCAGGAATCTGTTTTCACGTCTACTAAAAAAATATATTCTTATTAATATACATCACAGGATAATGATAATGATTATTCATTGTCATTATCAGCTAAAGGACTTCCACTGCTGAACATAGGGCTCCCCTACGGCTTTCCTATCATATACATACAATTTATGCTGTTATTGCCTAAAGCGCTGTCTACAAACTTTCGTGTTCAAAGAAAATAGAAATAAATAAATATGTGCAAAGTAATTAAAATAAACTGAAATTCTGAATAAGGTATGAAATGTAAAAATAACTTTAAACGTTTGATAACCCTAAGTCCACGCATACAAAAACTAATCTTGCGCATTAGCCTTATCCAGAGCGCGGCTTCGCCTGCGCGTGCGCTCCTTTCTAGGGATTTTGAAGCAATGAAGAAGAGACGGATTATAGACAGATCTTGTTTTTAAGGGATCCCGCGTAGATAATGTTTGCATGTATTAATGAGAAGTAACAAATATAAAGAGTAAAAGTTTAATTGGAAAGACAACATGGTTGACGTGGAACGTTGTAGGAACAATCTCTCTAATATTTAATTAAATACACAGGTTAGAGCTCTTGCTAGAACTTTGCATGGATTATAATCAGCTTATTTTGAAATAATAACGTAAATTTTTCATTGTAAATGAGTAACAGATAACTAGTCAATTTACTTCAAGTAGCATTGACCGACAATATGTAGTACTATTATATATTTTGTGCCGACAGACAAACTAACATAATCGTTTAGTTCGCTTCTCATACCTACATAATCAAAATTAAATTCCTCTTACAGATTTTGAAAACCGATATCAATAAAAAGCAACCGAAAAACCCGTCTGTATATTTCCAATCGATGAGTTTCGTGTCAAGTTAGATTGCTATGGCACAGTAGGTTGAAACGTAGTAAGTCCAGAACGCCATAATGAAATGATTATGGATATTAGTCAATATTTATTAAGTAAACAAAACTCAACACACTTCGTTTTGTAAAAAATATGTGGTTTGTAGGGATAAAAAAGTATAGTTTTCTTTGCAATTTTATTTTTACTCAATTCTTACAAAATTTACCAAATTGCATCAGCTTTGTCCGAGTTTTGGCTAGAGTTCCTAACAGCAATGTATCTCTAACATCAAGTTGCATGCTGAATAGGTAACTAACGAGGTATTTATTTTATGTTAAAACTAAAAATCTTTTAAATCAAGATATTGTATACTTTTGCTAATCTCCAATTTAGTTTACCCGCAAACAAGAAAGATAAAAGAAAGTAATAGGTCTAGTAATACAGGTACGTGTCATTTTTAGCCTTCATTATGTTAACTTACTTAGTAATCGTGAGCTCGATCATGTTTGCATTGAGCTTTCTGTGAATAACTTTCTCCACTGTGGCGGCGGCGACTTCACACAGCCCACTTAATAAACATAATTATTCTATAACGAGTGTTTGTTATATGAATAATTTTAATCTATTTTTTATTCGTTTCACACGTGTACGTGTTAAAGATAGTCAATACATATATTTACATACAAATGTCTACCTGTTATTCACTTGACAGTTTAATGGCTATTATTGGCAAAGAAGTCGGCAAAAATATAATGGTTTATATTACTTACAGATAATCATACGGCGCCATTTTTATTGTTGGAAGTGTGATTATGATAATGTTGCTAAATAAAATATTAATAAACAAATTATTACGTATTGTTAATACGAATGTAATATAAGAAGCGGATTATTTCCCACAGACCGAAGTCATGAACCTGAACAAAGGTCGCATAGAACTGTTACATACAAATATATTCGGAGGGCTATGGAAAAGCATTGTATTGTGAATTAATGTAGGCTCCTTTTCGCATCACCAAGAAACGTCTTATTTTGAAAAGTATCTACTGTATATAGAGTCTAAAATAGACAACTAAATACAATAGATACTTTTAACAACCTAAGACTAGTAAATTTGCAACCATGGGCAAAATTGAGGTTGAAAAAAAGTGAGATTCAAGTCACTTCAAACTCATCTTGGGTCTTATGAAGCAAGTTTTTCAACTTTGAGTAGCAGTAAAAAAACTAGAAAACGTGTACAAAAATGGTTTTGTACGGGTACAGATGGCTGTGCCCGAGGTTCTTGTCTCACAGTAAATCTGTCAATGCGCAGCTCCGGGCCCTGCGCGCGCGCCTAAATACGTCATCGCAGCGCCGGGTAGCTTGTTTTGCTCGCAAGTTGCAGGCTTTGATCATAAATCTTAAAAGCATCCTTCTTCGAAAATCTACATGTTCTGACTATTCTAGAAATATTTTAGAGGGCCTGTAACTTTTATAATACATTACTTTGGTACCTCAGTTGTTATCACTACTCGTAAGTTACTAGTAGTAATAGATTCTATCAGATTTTTTAAATGACGTCATTTAACAGGTAATTTTTAACAGGACTGGTTATTCTTGGACGTATTTCCTGTTTTGTAAGAACAACCCAAATAAATAACAATAAACCCATAAATTAAATTTCATTAGTCACGGTCAGATTCACACTAAAACTAAGCAGGATAACTGCATTCTGATTTAACCACAAGAATGTCGATTTAGTAATGTATTTCTTATAGGAATTACAAATAAATTTAACATTTAGAGGACAATAGTGATGCCAACTGGAATAGGCACTATGAAAGAAAGAAAGAAAGAAAGAAAGAAACATTTATTTGACACACAACAATACATACATAATAAAAATTATAATATAAAAAACATGATTGTGTATCAAAAAGGCTCCCGCTCAGCACTAGTCGTGATAACCATGTGTAATGTTTATCATGACGCTGATTTTCAGCGGGAGCCTCGATACTGGGACGCAGTACAGCGGCGGTTATACATAAAAAAAAGAAATAACAAAAAACTATGCGAACTATGCTTCATTTTAAGAAAGATACAAGTATAAAACTCAGTTATGTAGAAAATCATGGTCATGACGATCTTTAAGTCCATTGTCTTGACCTTAATCAGGATAGCACAAAACTAAGTACTGCTTCATAATCTCACTTCGGTATGAACTTCAGACTAATAAATTAAGCTCATTTGCGGCAAAAGGCGAACATAACAATATCATCTGCGCAAAAGGGTCAGTTTAACCCTTTAATCCGGGTCAAATCTGGCCAGACATAAACCCAGACCATTAGCTTAGACCTAATGTCAGAGTTAAATAATCTAGTTAGGCCCACTGCGAACCTTATTTTAGAGTGTGCTTTCATTTAGTTTAATAAGGTCTAGTAAGGTGGTTAACCCTTATTCTATTAATAAAACTTATTCAAGGACAACTTGGTCTTCAACTTGAATTACCTCTGTTTTTTTTTTCATTAAATCAAGACCAATATTTCAGAGGTAAACACAGTAGAATATTTTCAGAAAAGGAGGCATGAAAGGTAACTAGATAAGTATAGCGAAAAGTTGAGTATCCATGGTGGATACGATGATTGCTGTTATGTTTCCATAATAAGAAAAGGAATCATTGTTGTTTACATGATACCCCATTGAAATATACGAGTAGCTATACTATAAACTGGGAACAAAGTCTAATAAATTTAAATATGCTGTATGCTATGGAAAGTGTTTATATGGAAATGAATAATAAAAAACGTTTATGAAGAGGATCCAACAATAGGTGATGACGCGATGAAATCGATTCCTTCATAAAATGTTACTACCTACATCCATATTTTACAGCACTCGTCTGTGTTCTGTACTAGGGGAAGATAGAGGATTATTAGCTCAATATTATACTTTACAGTCCAAGACGCGTGAATATTCCAAGCAGAGGTTGTTTGTCAGCTAATATCGCAAGTAAGTAGTAAAACGATGTTTATTGAACGGTCGAAATGGTAGTCCATAGCCAAACGGTAGTCCTTCCGTATTCTTTATTACTGTTTGAACAATGTGGTCCAGCACTCAGACATAGCGGTTGCTCGTTAAAATAAGCAGTTTAAAAGTATGGTTATACTTACGGATACTGGAAGAGGTATTTACCTTGATGATTTCAGTAGCCAAAAGGATGCTAATAAAAGATGTGCGAGAGAAGGCTTGACTTTATTGGTATATTTATTTTGACTGTATTGGGTAATATAAATAAAGGTTACGCTACTGACAATGCTCTGTCAGTCCTCACAAATATACCTAACGCCAGAGTCGACACGAAAAGAAGAAGAAGGTTTTATATTTTTTCCAACATTCTTATAGATCAGATGATTTATCTTGTTGTAACTAGTAGGAAGTTAGGCTTATTCTATAAGAAGAATTTTGTAAGACTGACTGCTTTTCAAAACTTTTATGGACAATCCTATGAGTTACTTATTATAATCAACTTGATCAATATTGTATTTTTTTTGTTGTATTTTCATTACTTTGTATCTCAGGCTTCTTAGTGGGTATAGATAGATCGACATAAACATGTGCAAACCAAAACAGTATCTACTGTGTCAACAGAAGTTTTTCCAGACCTCTACCTGTTGTGTTGGTGTTGTCATTTTGCTCACAAATCATGTTGTTTTTGTTTGCTGTCTGTTTGATTGTTGTTATGACTCAAAACATTCGTGTAGCGGCTCCATCTGTTTTCCTGGTCAATGTTTTTAGCGGCGCATACGCATCGCTGGTACAAACGTTACACGGAATCTTTTTTTCACTTTGAATCTTAACAATTTAGTTATAAATCACGGTATCGCTTGAGTGGGACTTGGTGAGAGAGTTGTTTAGTTATCCCAATGTATTGTTTCGACAAACTGCTCGTTTGAAGCATGCAAATATTTTGCCTCGCATAACGGAATGGTGATGCTTACTTTTATGAAGCATATATAGTTACTTTAGGATTGCTTGTTGTCATTTTCCACTCGTAAAATTATAGAACTAGATGTAAGACGAACACTCGTAACTATTCTACCTATACTATCACATTTAAAGTAAGATGTTAGCAAAAATACCGGACCCCGAAAACTTTAAAGCCGAAATACTATGTTTGAGGATTATGCTTAGTTTTTCTAGCTCCTATTATTTTCAATAAAGAGTACCCATACCATTTACAAGTAAGTAGCTATATCTAAGGATGCTCCCTAGCTTTTGCCAGCATCCGATATCATTAATATCCACAAGCGCAAACACCGTGTGACGTCACGGCGTCGAGATCATTTATCAGCGATGCTCCATGCCTTATGGTGGAGGCGACGATGAGCTGAGTGCGCAAAGTGCTGCCAATTGTGAGTTATCATGTTTCCGCGGGGAGCTAGGGGTGTGCCAATTCAGACTAGCACGAACAGAAATTATGGACAACTTACAAAATAAGACCAGTCACAAACAGCAGCAACAGTCTTACCTACTAAATCGTATGCCTTTTTTGAACTAGCAGTAGAAATGAGGCATTCAAGAATAAGTCAAGGATGTAGAGATTCCTACTCAAAACATTAGTTTCAAAAAACCTAGTGGCAACCCTGGCAGTGTTGGCTTCGATGGAAACGAAATATCTACGACACAGTGTACAGAAAGGCAAAGTGTATTAACGTCGAAATACTGGGGGTGTTAATCGGTTTTTTTTAGTCAGTACTTACTTACAGTTGGAAAGTGGATGGGGCAAAAGTAAAAGTTCAGGTCATAGTTGATTTTATAGTTTGATTATCAACATGCATAAAAAGTCATTTTACAGAAGACGCCGAAACACTTCAGAAACGACACAGAAAGGTAAAGAAACTGTAGGCTTTGTAACGCCATCCTCTTTACAATATTGGAGTAAATTTATATTTATGTTTTTCAAATACATATGCTAGAACTACATATTAAATCACTATTGAGTCAGAAGAAGAGGATTCAAAGACACCGAAAAAAATTATTTAAAGCTTTTTTATTCTTTATTGTAAAATGTTCATTAGGATTTAAAAAAAATAACCACGAATGTAACTCACAAACTGAACTTGTTCAGCACTTGCTGCATACAAATCATACTCGTAGATCCGAAAACTGTGTTGCATACATAGACTAGACTAGATTATAACAAATCTAGCTGCTTTTCTGCTACCCCGTTGTATCACGTCTCCGAGATCCCGGTTCGCGTCGCGTCATCACGCGATCTTGTTTGCGCAGCTGTCCGAGTTGTCTCATGGAGTTTCTGTTTGAGTTCGGATTGAGGGTGAGTTGATCGAGGAGGTGAAAATGAAGATAGAACGGGATATCGTTTCGAAAGATTTATGAACGTATTATTCTGTCGGGCCTCAAGCACCTGATATTGACCGCGATGATAATATATTTTGTGTCTTAAAACGTGGCACAGACACCAGCGACTCAAGGTAAATACAGGAGTATCTTATGTAGTTATAAAGGTCAATTTTCAGCAAAAATTTATAATGCTGGCGACTGCACCTAACGGATTGACATTACTTAACTAACTTATAAGTTTTCTGAGATATGACACGCTATAACTTCAACCTGTAAGGCTATATTTTTTGGTGTATCGACTAAAGTGTGAAATGTGCTATTCAAAATCATCGCATCTATATAGATTTTGGAGGTTAAAAACCAATTTAAAGTTATACGAGTAATATGCTGTTTTGGGCTGGCGAAATTATGATACCCAAAACCAGAAAAAACAGACATCATTACGTCCAGACGCAAAATCCTGCACTCAAAGATAAATATGATTTACCATCGCCATCTCATGCTCTCTAATCTAGCCACACTCAAACCTATCTACGCCTCCCGAAGTCTCCGTAAATCAGGCTGACACGTCGGGTAGACAATCGCGTGCGCATTGTTCGCAACCTGTCGTGCGTAGGCGCAACGACAGGCGCCTATCGGTGTTATGCCACAGATCAGTTTTTAGAATCAGTATTCTGGGACCTAAGAAAGTAGCAAGAAACCTGTTTAAGTGCATGCCTTACTAGAGGTAGGGCCTATAAAATATTTAGATTAATCACAGACGGAAAGCTTAAAATAATACGAGTGTCATTGAACAAAGAGCTCCAAAAGATGTAAGAAACCGAATGTCAAAACAAATCAAATCAAATCATTTATTTGCTTAGAATACAGTACTTATGCAAAAGTTTGATCTTAAAAAATTATGGCAGTGCGTGTATTCCGCCTGCACGCAGGCATGCAAACATTAAAATTAATTATTATTCCAATACTAATGTCAAATACAATGTCATAATATTATTACAATTCTAGTTCCAATCAAAGTAATCTTTAAGGCTGCAGAAACAGTATGTCAATAGCCAATCAACTAACTTTTTTTAATCATTATTCCGTCAAGTAGTTTCAATTCGTCAGGCAATTTATTATAAATTTCGATTGACATATTACAAGACTTACCTTTTAGTTTTAATAAATCTATAGTGCAATAAAATGTATATTTACCGTTTTATATTTGGTGCCTCATCAAATACTCAGATTCTCAGACTCAGATCATTAGTTATTTGTGCAGTCATGGTATGATGGTTAGTATAACAACAGATCAATGAGTATATCTTTATAATGTACTCACTTGGTTTCCTTTTTTTTCTAAGCCTACTTCTTCACATTACAAGTTTTATTTACTAAACACTGGTCAATCGTAACTCAAAGTTTAACAGCCTTACCACAAATCACTTAAACAACGTTTTAGGCCCTTGTTTATGGTGATAAGGGTGACTTTAGATTGGCATGGGATGATTAAATCAAAAAGATGTGTGTACAATTGCAAGTGTATTTAGCGACTGGTGTGAATGAATAGAAAACATCAATATAAAGCATTGGAGCTTTAGAAACAAATACATATCTATAGGAATAAGTAGTAGGTTTATGCAGTGCATACAACCGCGCTGTGTTTTTAGATTGAGATGAATAAAATAACTATTATACCACGAACATACCGCCCACCAAAAGGACTGATGGTCCTTTTATTCCCATAAATATGCTTACAAACAACACACTAAAAATTTATAAACACTTGAATCATATTGGACACTTACACTGAACGACACTTCACTATTAAATCAATCAAGTTATTTTAATCATTAATAGGCAAAGCACACAATTTTGTTACAGTTCTTTTAGTTATAGATCCACCACTTTTGACGCTGTACACCCTTGTGAAACCATCAGGTCCTGGGTGTTTATCAACAATTCGTCCTAATGACCACTTCCCTGGTGGTAAATTGTCAGTCTTTATGAGAACAAGGTCTCCAATTTTAAACTCTTCCTCTTTTTTCAGCCATTTAGGACGTTGCTGTAATCGTGATAAATATTCATCTTGCCAGCGCCGCCAAAAGTCGTTTAACAGTTTCTGCGTGTACTGCCAGCGTGACAAGGTATGTATTCTTATGTCTTTCAGATCAGGTGATGGGACAACAATCGGTGCTTCTCCAATCAGCAGGTGCCCAGGTGTAAGTGGGTTCGTATTTTCAGGGTCATTGTCATCAATGGGACACAGTGGCCGAGAATTTAAACATGCCTCAACCTGACATAGTACGGTCGTCATCTCTTCGTATGTAAGGTGAGTGGTCAATATCCTTTTTAAGTGGTACTTGATTGATCGCACTCCAGCCTCCCACAGACCTCCGAAGGTTGGACTTGCCACAGGTATGAAGTGCCACTGAGTGCCATCTGTAGCTAGTGTTGACGCTATTTGTCCAGAAAATTGCAACCTTGCATTGGTCCAGGCTTCTCGCAACTCCTTGTCTGCCCCGACGAAATTACGACCTTGGTCACTCCAGAGGTGGCTGCATTTGCCTCTTCGGGCAACAAAACGTCTAAATGCGCCTATAAAGGCTTCGGATGACAGATCTCCAACTAGCTCAATGTGGATAGCCTTTGTAGACATGCAGATGAATATTGCTATGTAAGCCTTGACGGTTCTATTTCCTCTGCCTTTGGACATCAGAATTTGAAAGGGTCCTGCAAAGTCGACTCCACTGTTTAAAAACGGTCTGTATTTGGTCACCCTTTGTTCAGGTAAATCTCCCATTATTTGCGATTTAGCAGTGGCATTCAATTTGGCGCAAATAAAACATTTATGTACGAACTTCTTTGCCAATGACTTCGCCTTTATAATCCAAAATTTGGAACGTAAGTAACAAAGCATAAGCTGTACTCCGCCATGAAGTGTTCTGTGGTGAGCATCTGCTATAAGCAATGGTACGAGAGAATTCTTATTTCCCAGAATTATAGGATTCTTCCTCTCATCGGGTAAGTCTGTGTGTCTTAAACGTCCGCCCACCCTGATTATATTATTTTTGTCTAAATATGGATTAAGAGATCTCAATGAACTTTTTTGTTTGACTGATTTATTATCTTTTAATCTTTCTATTTCTTCTAGGTATTCTTCTTCTTGTGCTTTCTTTATACATATTTTTAATGCATCGTCTAATTCTTGTGTTGTAATATCATTATGTAAATCATTAGGATTTTTCTTTAAATTCAAAAATCTTTTGCAAATTATTATCGTCTTTTGTAGTTCATTTAAATTTTGAAAATGTTCAAATTGTGTTGTTATAGGTTTTACTTCATCTTCTGTATTATGGTAAGTATTAATCTTTGTATTTTTCATTTCCAAATCTGTTGTCATAACTTCTTGTTTACTAATCTCTATTTTCTTTTCAGATAACCATTTCGGACCTCTCCACCATAAGTCACATTTCTTCAATTCTGAGAGCAGCATTCCTCGTGAAGCTATATCAGCTGGATTGTCTTGCGATTGAACATGGTGCCAATGCTTGTTGTTTATGTTTTCGATGATTTCTACAACGCGATTTGCAACAAAAGGTTTCCACCTGTTCGGTTCTCCAGAAAGCCATGCAATCACAATACTGGAATCTGTCCATGCGAACATTTGTGATGAGGGTATTCTCATAGCTTGACCAATCTGTTTCATTAATTTACTCAGAATTAAAGCACCACAAAGCTCTAGACGTGGTAATGAAACAGTTTTCAGAGGTGCTACTCTAGTTTTAGCTGCAATTAGTTTCGTTTGAATTTCGCCATTCGGTTGTTCTATTCTTATGTAGACCGCTGCTGCATATGCACTCATAGAGGCATCACTGAATCCGTGTATTTGGATTTTTTCTATGTTAGTTTTATCAGTGCCAAGCCATCTCTGTATTTGTAAGTTGTCAATGTGATTTAGATCTTTTCGTATTTGTAACCATTCTTCTTCTAATGTGTTATTAATCTTTTCGTCCCAATTAGTTTTCTCAAGCCAAAGTTTTTGTATTAGAATTTTAGCCATGACTGTACTTGGAGCTATCCAGCCAAGGGGGTCGAAAAGCTTTTGAATGTCTGACAAAATGCTACGTTTCGTGATTGGTTTTGCAAGTTGTGGTAAATTCACTTTATATTGAAACCTGTCTGTCTTCAAATTCCACTCAATGCCCAATGCTTTGATTGTTCCATCAAGATTCAAATCTATTTTGGCACTAGCCGATCTTTTGTTGTCTTCTATTGACTTTATAAACTCAATATTGTTCGATGACCACTTAATCAAATTGAAACCGCCTTTTTGTAGAATGTCTGTTATTTCTTTTGCTAGCTTTATAGCCTCAATTGCCGAGTCAGCTCCTCCAAGCAGATCGTCCATATAAAAGTCTTCTTTTATTGTTTTGGTGGCAAGTGGATAATCTGTCCCTTCATCATCGGCTACTCGTTGAAGTGTTTTAACAGCTAAGTATGGAGCCGGTGCGGTTCCAAAGGTCACTCTTAGAAAACGATACTCTTCCAGGTCATCAGAATCATTTGATCTCCATAAAATGCGTTGATAATCAGAATCGTTTTTCGTTACATAAATCTGAAGATACATCTTTTTGATGTCAGCTACAAAGCAAACATGTTTCATTCTCCATCTCATTATAATGTTTCTCAGGTCTTCTTGTAGCTGTGGACCAACAAGCAGTTCATCATTCAGTGAAATGTTATTTGAACCTTTACAAGATGCGTCATATACTATTCTGGTGCGAGTCGTCTCCTTGTCGTCCCTGACTACAGCATGGTGAGGTAAGTATACTTTCATTATTGTCTCCTTTTCTTTTTCAGGTACCTTTTCTATAAACTGTTCTTCTATGTGTTCATTTATTACTTTTGTGTATTCTTTTTTCAGGTCCGGTGATCTCTGCAACTTCTTCTCTAACTGAATGAATCTCTGCGTGGCTATTCTCTTTGTATCTCCAAATGGTGATTGTGGATTCTCTGTCTTGAATGGTAACTTAACGATGTATCTTCCTTCTTCATTTCTTGTTGTAGTACTCTCATATATTTCCTCGCATAGCTTTTCTTCTCTCGTTAAGTTTCTTTTTGTATCTGCTTCTATCTCCCATATTGATTTCAATAGGTCTTCGATGTCAACTTGATGATGAAGTACCACAAGAGTTTCATCTTGATTTGCGTCTATTTCTCCAAAAAGAATCCAGCCTAGGCGTGTCTTTTGAGCGCAGGGTGAGCCTGGCGGACCTTGAATTAGGTTTTGTTGTAATATTTGTGAGTACTCCTTGACGCCTAAGAGCAAATCGATAGACCCTGGCCGAAAGTAGGTTGGATCAGCCAGGTTGAGCTCTTTTATATGTGGCCAATCTTGTTTTGGTATTGATTTGGTGGGTATCTTTGTGGTCAGCTGCTTGGCCATCACGTATGCTTGAATAGGTAGACTGAAGTTCCTCTCACATCTCGAATGTATATTTAGCTGAACCACATGCTTGATGTTTGTCCTTGTAGACCCCACTCCTAATATACTTCCCTTTGCGGGATGTCGATCGAGCTTCAAAAGTTGAGTCGCCCTCTCAGTTATGAAGGTAGCTTGGGAACCTGGATCTATTAGCGCACGAAGTGAAATGGTATGTCCTTGCTCGCTCTTTGCTTCCACTATCGCCGTCGCTAGTAGCGCTACTCTCTGTCTAGTGTTGGATTGTGACGCGACCATTGTATATACTTGTACCTCTTCCTCCTCAACTACATGTGTAGAAACCGGTTGTGATTGTTACGCTTCAGAAGTTTCAGCGGTTTCTAGGTTCTTATGTTCATGCAGCAGAGAGTGGTGGCGTCTGTTACACACACGACAGGACATCGATAACTTACATTTGAATGCTGAATGTCCTGGCACTAGGCAGTTAAAACATAAATGTTTGTTTTTTACATACTCGCTTCTCTCAGTAGGTCCCATCTTAATGAATTCCTTGCAAGGTGACAACGTGTGGTCATCTTTACATATAAAACACGATCTTTTTGTGACTGGTGTGGCAACATGATATGAACGTTCTCTTACAGGCTTGTTCTCTCTTGTGTTTGTGATTAGTTCTAGTGTACGAAACTTTGACTCTAAAAAACTCTTAAAATCATTCCAAGATGGCAAAGCTTCATGTTCTTCTCTATAAGCAAACTCTTCCCAGCTTTTGTGAGTCTCTGGGTCCAACTTCTGTACTAGAAGGTAAATAATTATAGGATCCCAAGAGCTCGTAGATATATCCAAATTTTTGAGACTATTTATGCATTCTGTTGTTGTATCCAACAATCCTTTTAATTGAATAGCTGATTGAGTAGTCATCTTTTTCTGATTAAATAGTTTCTTCATAGTACAATTTAAAATTAAACGTTTGTTGCCATACCTTGCTTTTAGTGCATCCCATGCATACAAATAGTTGCTCGATGTAATCTTAAAATGCTTCAATAACACCTCCGCTTCCGCAGTAACACTTGTTTTTAAATAGTGAAGCTTCTGAACGTGAGTCAATTGTGGATTATCATGCACCAGCGAAATAAATAAATCCTTAAATGCAGGCCAATCTTCATAACTGCCAGAAAATGTTGGTAACTGTATTTTAGGTAAATGCACGATGTTATTTTGCGTATTCGTCACTGTCAAACTCGCATTCGGTGACCTTGAATCCATAGGTGATTTTTTAAGTCCAAAAGCAAATCTTTTAATTCGCCCAGCAATACATTGTACAGCTCTTCACACGTAAAAAAGTCTTCATTATTGAAATGCGATAACTCAGCCTTAGATTCTTCCGGTGTTATTTTAACTAATGAGTCGTGAGCGTTTTTGTACGTAATCCAATAGTCGTCGATTAATTGTATCCGTCCTTCGATATATCCTTGCTTTAATCTAGACTTGGGACATTTCTTGAAGTTAATTTCCGCTTTCCGTAATGCATTTGCGCTATCTGCCAATACGCATAGAAGTTGTTTTTGTTCATCTTCGATAGTCGTCATGTCTGAGCCTTATCGCGGCGATGGAATGTGGCGCCTTTTGTTCTCGCTCGAGCTCCTGTGCAGGTACGCGTTCCCTCCGCTTGGTTTATCCGGTTCGTTTGCGACCATATGTTTATGGTGATAAGGGTGACTTTAGATTGGCATGGGATGATTAAATCAAAAAGATGTGTGTACAATTGCAAGTGTATTTAGCGACTGGTGTGAATGAATAGAAAACATCAATATAAAGCATTGGAGCTTTAGAAACAAATACATATCTATAGGAATAAGTAGTAGGTTTATGCAGTGCATACAACCGCGCTGTGTTTTTAGATTGAGATGAATAAAATAACTATTATACCACGAACAGCCCTGTTTAACAAGATTTTAAGAAAATCCTTACCACAAATCAGTTTTTGGCGCTAAAACACTCTTTTAAACAGTGTTTTAGTTAAACACCCTCCCCCCTATTTTATCTTGTGTTTAACCTCAAAAAATTGACAGATTGACATTTGACAACTTGACTTTCGTTTCGCGGTAAATCAAATTCGTGCTTTCCTATAGAAAATATTATGGATGATTGATTTCACAACAATTAATTTATTGATCACACAATTCATTTATTAATCAACAAACCAACAAAACAAGTCCGCGCACCGGTACTTTATAGACATTAGACACTATTTTAGACATACTTTTGTAAAATCAAATTCCACTCAGCAACTCTATGACGGTTTGTGTTTGTATCCGTGTATTTTCACGTCACCACGTCTTTCGAACCTTCTATAAGCTGTATAAGGATATCCTGAAATAAAATAAACAATTACAATGCTATCACGTTTCCAAACCCCACATACGGCGACTATGATGTAGTTATTATTATCCATTTGATTTACCTTTTCGTTTTGTGTCCAATTATCCTAGCGATCTTTCTATTTTTGATACATGTTGAAAACAAATCAGTCAATACACAACAAAATACGACTTTTTACAAATGAATTGAAAACGCGCTCTTTCTTTACAAACTCATGTAAAAAAGTCAAAACAACAAATCAGATTCTTCTCATTCTGCTGTCATCACAACTTTTTTTTAAAGATTTAGGTTTTGATACTATTCAGCCATCATTTGAAGAAGCTTTTGTTCATTTACTCTGCAGTGTTGAATGCAACCTGCGTACTAGGAAATGTAATGAATGAACTGAGAGTGAATGAATGAATGTTTGTATCTAAAACTGGTGTTTAGCTAAACACTACCCAAAAACCTATTTGTGGTACAAAATGTTAAACACTGTTTTAAACCCTTTTTAAATTTAAAACAGCTTTTAACTAAACATGACTTAAAACCAGTTTTAACGGATGATTTGTAGTAAGACTGTAATTTTCTTGTAATATCCATAATGCGTCCTCGCTACTCGTACAACATCCCGCCCACACACCGTTTAAAATCGAATCGATAGCCTCATATCGGATGCAGCACGCCGCGAATACATATTATATCGCGCATTCGCATTCAGAATGCCCCACGTTCGATGCCTGGCGCATACCTGGGGCTCTATTTTAAAAACTCGGATTTTCACTGATTTTCACATACAACTTCGTTTTTTAATCACTTGCTCTCAACGGCATACCGGCAGTTTGTATTATTCGACTTGGAAGGTGAGTATCGCATTTACCAAGCAATGTCAAACAAGTAAATCCACAAATACAGCTGCGGTACTCTGTTCTAAATTCTGCCAGCATTTTCAAATTTCACATTATTTTTACTAGCAAGTCGTTCAGGCATGACAAAAATGGCTTAATTCAAAAATGCTGACATCGTGTTACATAGTACGACCCTAGTTTAGGATTCGTTTTATAAGTTCAACATTCGGAATGTGTAATCATTTGCCTTTCGAGGAAGCAGACGCGAGTTAACTGACCAAAAAGTTTGGTATTGAGCAGAAAAATATGTTGAAACTGAACCTAGATCACACGTGTTTAATAAGTTTAGAACAACAATGTGATAGTCAAGAAATGTCTGGGACCAATATTTATTTTACTAATGGCCAACCACAAACTGGAAAAGGTTAAGAAGAACGTTACACAACACCATTGCTACATTGATTCAGACGATCTTTTTAACGTTTACACATGTGTATACGTCACAAACACAAAGCGTCGAATATGTAGGTACATAAATGAGCTTCAAAAGATACTTATAACATTATGCCTGTTATATGAGCAAATGAAGTAGCTACCAGACACTCGGCCTCCGAATAAAAACCGTCATACTTTTGTTACTGAAGTTTTCTCAACAAAATATTGCCTCCATTCATTCGCAGACAAAGCAGGTATATTTATGCGTCTGCATAATATTTTTGTGCTAAAGACAGCAAGCACAAAAGTCAAGAACAGCCCACGCTGCGCGCACGCATCTTCGAAGCAGTGTCGCCTCAAGAGTGAAGCAAAGAATAAGTTTGTAGAAGATGCAAAAGGCATAACCGCAACTAGCAATAAGTGACAGCAAGACTATCGCTGTGGTGTGGCAAATTTATCGTCGCTGATTCGTCTACAGATCGATAAGTATCGTCAATGTAGCGGCTTTGCTGTAGACGTGTCGACTGTAAGTCATTAACAGATAACAGGACAGCATCTGGTAGTCTCGGTTAAGTGTCGCTCGTATATCACATTTGTTTTGTAGTATTATTGGATTAAATGCAACGTCAGCAGCTAACCCCATAATTATGTCAAGTTAGTGAGGTTGGGTATTTTTTCACAATTTAATGTGTACGTACTGTGTATAGTACAGTAGGCAATCACATCAACATATTTGCACCTCCATGATCTGTGTCACACAACTCCCACATCCCACTGCGCCTGCGCTTATCACTATGTTGCGAGCGCAACGGTTATTCTGCTGTGTTTCGATCGGACAATTGATATTCATTGGGCTACCGCGACGATGCTACATTCCTCAATGTCTGATATGGATGACACTGACTGAACTGGCTACTTGATTATCTTACATCAGTGTAGGCGTAGATTTTATAATGGGAGTGAAATAGGCTGTTACTATACTGATATGATCCATCCTCAGTCCTATCATCAGGCCGAATATCTAGGTGTTAAAAAAATTATCAATAAAAAAATATTTATAGCAGTTTCTCGCAACTTCAACCATAATATCATAAATATCGTATCTCGTAAAAAAACATTGTAAATTAAAGTCTTTGTGCTATTTGAATGAATATCTAAGCTATATTAACGTAAATGGTTTAGAATGGTGGTAGCTAAAAATGTAAAAATAATTTACATTATGGCATGACGTCACCAATTTGTAACATTTCTCATTAATTCTAATTATCTTCAAGAACTCCAGAGGGCTGCGCATAACTGAGTTACACACACGTCCCTGTAATCGGCACCTCACCTAAGGGAGTACGTCGTGCGCCGTTCATTTGCAAGCGAAACTTGTCAAATTCAGTTAGCATGGAGGATCTTTGTCATATAACTTTTATGTGATTGAAGATGGCTTGTTTTGTTTCGAGCACGTGTAAAATCAGTGAAGCAAAACAATTTAAGAGGGAACGATTTTGAATACCTAATGAATAATGTCTAACATTAAGTCCAATCCATCAGATCTAAATTAGAAAATAAGTTTTAACCGACATGTTGCGTGAAATAGAACTTAGTGCAATTTATTTCCAATTATAAAGTTTTGCTCTTTAATTAACACGTTCCGGGACACTACTCCAGAAACAATTAGATGTTTTATTGTTTTCACGCCTGTAGGCGTTCACTGTCCCGGAACGTGTTAAACATCGACTACTAAATATTAACGCTGAATCCACTTTATGAAAATATCACATCTTTAGGTTGCATGGGAAATGTTTGGTAGTGTTTGAATTATTTCCGTTACTACTCGTACACCAACGCATTCGCATGCGGCAGCGATGCGGCCAAGGGTGAAGCTATTACATCTAGCTGTCTTATAGCATATGTGAATGCGTTGGTGTACTAAAGTATGTTATCATCATAATTCCATCCACCTCAACATTTCAGGCCAATTCAGTTTCTGTCAAAACTAATTCAAGTGTGATTTCACTCGGCAAAGTTCGGTAACAGTTGGCGAGTTTACGCGACCGTAAACCCGATCACCAGGAAGCGGGTCTAGCGCAGGATGCGGTTAACGCGCCTAGTTAACGAGTTTGCGGACACACGGCCACAGAGGTCGGCAAGCGGGCTGTCGAGCAAAGTCTAGTAAAGTATTGTATAAGTTAAAGGAGTAAACTAAATGAAAATAAGGTAATTAAAGCTTTTGAGTTGTGGAGCTGGAGGATTAAGGAGAATATTTCTTGAAATTATAAAAGAAGATAAATCCTCAAAACACTGTATACAAATAGAAACTAAGGCAGAAGATTCGTCTTACAATAATTTATCTACCAATGCATGTGTATGAAGACGATATTTCGGGACACGAACAAAGCACTACAATAATAGCATTAATCAGGCATAGACTAGAATATTTTTTCTATATGTCAGTTAAGTTAGAACAGTTGAATTTGTAGTTAGCAATCACTGCATAATTGCCAACCGCCACAGCCGTGTGTGTCCCACAAACTGGCGAACTGTGAAGTCGAAAATCGAACGCTGTGTGTAATTACACGCGCCGGACGCATAAACCCATCACTCGCTCACACACTAGACCACCAGCACAAGGTATCGAAAGAAAGCGTGGACGCAGTGACAGTTTAACAACACTGTAATAGAGAGAGGCTATGCACCAGTGGACGCGGTTTCCGATCGGATGCGCTAGCGCATTCGTAAAACTTTCGCATAGCGAATGCGACAAATAAACAGCAAACAGTTTTCAGATTTAGTAATGGTTGTAGAAAACTGAACCTAATTTATTACTAAAGTCTTTCACCAAGTTACTTGTGTCAAGAAGGATGGTAGTGTTTTTTCTGTAAATTTTTGAATATTTATGTAAAAACTTTCATATCCAAAATAAAATACGGAATGTATGGGCAATCCATCGTATTGGAATTTTGAGTCACAATAAATCTTAATGATATAGTTAAGGATAAGATAGCAAGCAACTGCAATCATACAATACGCTGAAATAAGATTCATGAAGTGGATAATCTGTAACCACAATTTTTTGCAGTCAATTGTCCCCACTAATACGTAGCGGAAGCAATAAGAAACGCCATAGAAAAAATAAATAAGCAACAAAACACTCTATTGTGGAGATGACAAGTTATGACAATACAATTAAAGTCCTTTCTTCGCGCACATCTGCGAGGGAACGCCCGCCACTTCTACCGCATTCAACGTGTTAAATATAATCTCTAAAATCCGCTCCTGGGCATCATAGCTCACAGAAAGCAGTCAATGCATCAAATAATATTGTTTGTTAAACGATGTCTGCAGGTATATACTATGGACAGACAGTTCAGTATACTATATGTAGGTCCAGTTGCGTGAACTTACTGTAATTACAATAAGACTTCTTCTTCGACTTCGTCTTAGTCGCACATGGCTTGGTCTGGAGTCAAGAGCAAACCCACCCATAGAAATTATATCGGGCAATTAAATTTATCCAGCGACGATTCTTTGAACAGGCTCCGGGCACCGTTTTGCTAAATGAAACAACGAGCTGTAACTTGGTTACAATTTTGTTTGCAATGGGTAGTCTGATCTGCTTTTACCCAGAAGACGCTCGAAGCGAGGAGGTGAGACGGCAAGAGGGCGCCTTTATGATGGTGTGAATGCGATTTAATGTCATGTAAAAAATGTCGCAAGACTTGCTTGGAAAACGTTTCCATTTTATAACAGAAATAAGGCGAAAGCTTCGCTTTTGGATGTTCGGTAATATTTTAATGTGCAGTAGGTAACTTTTATTTTCAAATGTAAGGTTAAATTGCTGTGCTGTTTCCACTATACTTGTGAACAAAATTTTGTAAGTGGCGATAAGCCTATAGTAAGCTTTATTTCCGAGTAAATGAAATGCAATTGTCGATGACATTATTAGAGCTTGTTCGTCACATGAATTAGGCTTCAAGTAGCATTATTTTTAAAATCGTAGCGCGTTTTTAAAGAGACGTTTGTTTATTGTATCACTTTGTAAAATGAATTCATCTTGATACTGGTATGGGTTTGTCGTATCGTAACGTATGCTACAGTGGAACCACGCACCGAACAAAGAAAAATCGCATCAGCGTTTAAGACTTAATAATCCATTGTACATTGGTGAATGGTGTTTGCCCATAGTGAGGCCATAGGGCGCAACTTGCGTGTCTATTGTATGTCCCAGGGCTGCTAGGAACTAATATAAGCAATAAGGTTAAGAAATCATAAATACGTGTCAAGAGTATACCGTTAGCCCCTTACCAAAATATTTTAAAGAGTTCTAAATTGCTCCTGAAATAAAAAAACTTTTTAACGAACGAGGACTACCTTTTGATTAATCAATCGCTACAATTGAACTATCCGTAGATTCAACTATCCTCAAGTTATTTACATATGTTGCATGTTGTAAATAACATTTTCTTCATACTATTTTGCCAACCCTATATTTCAAACGCCTAACATTCCCGATTTGCTAGCTTAATTGAGCGTAAAAGCGCTGACAAGCGACAGGACAAGGTGATTGGAGCTTTCATACAGGGTGGCTCAGGAATTTGCCACGCTCGAGTTGGTAAAAAATCTTTAAATCGAATGGATTGATTCGTGTAACAGCGAGAGCGCTAATCTAGATTTATCTACGTAAATTTTAACAATAAATTGACAATTACCTATAATAGAATATGTCATCGCGTTTACTCAAACTGATAGCTTTTGAATTCATAGCATGACAGAAGAAAGAGTTTTATGGCAAAATAAGAGTTATGCGACAAAATCCATTTAATCCAAATGGCATATTCATTATACTTTCGGCAGATGTACATTGAAATAACGAGTCCGACGACAGCGACTCAGCTTAAAAGCTTTTATAAGCTCCGAACACCCTTTTATGCCAATTGCATGTGAGCTTTCATTCCACAAAGGATCTGTCAAAATAGGTAACTTTACTTTTGTGGCGTGTGAAAACTGGGTGCGATGTTCGTATTGTGTTTCTTAATGGTATACTAATGTGAGCAATGAGTTTCATATTCAGTTTATTGCTCATAAAAGCTACTGCTGATTTGCTTTACAATTTAAGAAGATAAATAGATGCTCAACATCGTGCTCTAGATTGCTAGATAGACCCCGCAAAATCGCTGACTGTCTACTTATTCAATCTCTGGAATCAAATTCAAAAGAAACAAAAAGCACTTATTTATTTTGGGACATCACAACATGAATTTCTCCATTATAATTCCTCCATATGGGTTTCCATCGACACGCTAAGAAGAAGAAGAACAACATGAATGTTCAATTAAACGATATAGTAAGGATGCGGTGCACAGTCTTAACAAAACAACCATAAACTATAACTGTAACTCATGTTTTAAAGGTTTTAAGGTTCATTATAGTTCAATGAAGGTGCCATATTACTAATTCTACTCTACTATTACGCTGGCCGTCGCGGGTTCGAATCCCGCAAGGGACAAATGTTTGAGTTATGAGTACGAACATATGTACCTGAGTCATGGATGTTATTTGTATTTAAGTATTTATGGGAAACGCCCCCGTCATAATCGTTGTCTGGTATTTCGTAACAAGGAAGATATTTCTTTACTACGAAACCAGACACTTGGAGTGTTGTCTGGTGCATATTTATTTATTTATTTATCAATTTCTGGAAAAGTATCTAAAATTTTCAGGAAAAAATTAAGTATCCAGCTAAACCTACCATTGTTAAATAGTTCTGAGTATTAATACTCTCTTTAACTTCGTCCCACAATCAACAAGTCATTGTTTAAACCCTTTCAGTGGGAATGGTTGGTGTGTGCGCATTATGCAAAATAAATTGAAGCCGAGAGCCCTCAGCCCTTCTAATCGCATCAGATGAGTTAACTAGCTAAACCCTCGGTTAAACGTATAGGTATGTGGGTGATGGATCAGAGACCTAGAATGAGAGCGTTGAAACAAAGAAATAACAATGGCATACCTTTTAGAATGATGAACGTTAATGGACCAAAGTCGCCAATGTATTTGTTTTGGCAGGCTTATAGAGCAAAATTGGTTAAAAATTAGTATCTATCGCTTTTATATTTTGATGGAGGAACAGTGTGCTTGTGACACTGAACAGAATGGAAATCAACAAAGAAAAACGTTTTACAATGCAATAGAGTTCACACACTTTGCAGTTACTTAAAGTATTAAAACCTGTTTCACTATGTCAAAACTTAGGTCTGGTTAGCGTTATCTACCTCTCATTATCTTCTCCATACGTTCTGTATTTGAATTCTTTGTTGGTAAGTGTTTATTGGTCGGTTGTGAAATACGCCCTTAAAATGTAAATACGCCCTTTAAATGTTTAAATACGTGTAGGTCTGTAAGTTAAAGTACGTTCTTTTGAACGAAGGATATTTTAGGAAGTTTGGTTTAAAATTTTTGGCCGAATATTAAACACATTCTAAGAGCGGGTTCACCGCATTTTTCACCAGTATATTAAGTGGATGAAAACACAGCGTGAGCTAGAAAATTTTACCAAAATTATATTGTTTTAAAGTTAATATACCAAAATTATATTGTTGTTGTACTATTCTAATATTACCAAAATTACTTTCACAAAACATTACCTTATACGAGTATTAGGCAATATTTGGTATACCTACTCTATACTACAACACTCTCAAAGGATCAAAGAAGCCTTCTATTTTTGTTTTTCAACGTTAAGTGCCGTCTCGTTAGATAAAATAAGATTTAGTTAGAATATTGACACGTTTTGTTAGTTGAAAGTGACAGTTCAACTCAAAAAAGTTTTCAACGTTTCAACCCAGACTAGCCCGGGATAGTGCTATCGGAAGTAAAGAATTTACTTACTGGCATACAGAATAATAACAATCATTCACGAGTTACTATAAATAAATGGGTCAAAAGTAGATATGCACCCTTGTAACTTAACGAGGTAGCCATTTTTCAAAATGCCGTTCTCATTTGTAGGCACTTAAAGCGCAAGACGCTCATAAAGTTCAATTTAGCGCCGGTAATGAGTTTAGCGTCACTTAACGTCCTGGATGTATTTAAACGCTTAAGCTGGGGTGACAATGCCTTCTAGATTTGGGGGGACGGGTATGTGACAAAACGGGACTTTTCTATATTCGTTGCCTAAACCATTCAAGAGTACTTGGTAACTGAAAATAGCTAAGACTGTTATAGACTTCGCAATATTATTATAATCTTTATGTAACAATAGTAACTACATGGAAATGTAAGCACATTGAAACCAAGGACAGATTTTTAATGATAATAATATTCCACTCCGAATATTTGCTTATATTTTTTTAAACCGAATGTTGGCTGAAATATTGCTCCACATGAGGCTTTGTTATCTGATGCAGTCCACTTAAAAACATTGGAGTTTGAGGTTTTTAACGATTATTATACGAGTACAGTACAATGAGTCCTGAAAATCCGGATTTAGCCCTCAGTCTGGTCACATCTACTTGAATATTATAACCACCCGCATCTTCGCCGGGAGCCCTTGCGTTAGGGTTAACCTCATAAGTCCACTTTTGGACCTGTGACGCTGCTACAACTAATTTACGATGTTAGTTAAAACTTAACATCACAATTAGCTAATGTTTATAACACATTAGGACATAATAGTGTAAACTTTAGAAACTAAAATTATAAACAAAAGCCATATTGTTTCATTCGAAAGTAAAAAGTGAACTAGGCATAAAAATAAATAGTAAACCACTTTTCTGCCGTTCATCTACGTAAACCTAAGTAAACGCTTGGAATTGACGCTGCGCGAAATCATATCATCATGGCAGCGCGCACAACGCATCAAAACAATTGAAAAAAAAAGGTAAATATTTTCAAACCTGCCAGTGTTGATTGACAGGAGGTTGACGCCGTCCGGTCACTCGACACCATTGGCCAGACTCCTCAGCTTATTATGTTACCTGTGGCGCCGTCATGGCATGTGACCAAATTATTTATAATTAAAAAATGTATTGTGGCAATTTTTTGTGGCACGCGTGACGTGAGGTGTTATTAAATATGTTCATGAAACTTTATATCGACTTTAGCAATAGCTTATTTTCTGTGAATGATAGCCAATTTTTTGTGTGTTTGAAAAATTTCGAAACTATTAATCTAGGGCCTAGGCTGACTGACAAGCTGCTAGGCTAGCAAGTAGTCATCGACGGTGAGCTTAGTGTTTTATAATCAGCCTAGTCTAATAATCTAGAGAAATAAGATAGGTACTTGAAACTACTACCTCACATTTGAGGTAAGGCCTTTGCCCAGCAGTGGGATGCTTACAGGCTAACTTTACTTTACTTTTTTTTACTTAAAACTAGAAATGGGAACTGCAAATTGTAAAAAAGATAACTATCATTGTTTCTGATCCAAATTGTCTACCCTGCGTCAAATTGGCGTAACTCATCTTTTAATCATTTTATAACCTTAAAATAAATTCTGTAAAATGTTTTACAAACAAAACATCCCAGCCCGGGCGTGTACGTCTCGTTGTGATTAATATCAGGCCAAGTATTTACGATCAAGTTCGCTGCTTATAAAATTAGTTCGCAGTTTCTCGAGAATGCATGACTCAAGCGGCTGTATTCTGGGAAGTGATTAGTAAGAATCTGTGGACCGTAGAAATAAAAAGGAGTTAGGTTGAAATTGCTCTCTTTTTTAAAATTTTTTCGCTATGTATGCTTTTGAAAGTAGTAAGTTAAATAAATAATCTCCAATTTAGTACACTGAAAAAAATCTTTCATATTTTAAAACAAGTATCTTTTCTATTACAATAATTCCAGACAAGCTTACACAATCCGTAAAATGTATCTTTTTAAAAATAAGATTATGAATTCCATCTCACCACATCATAGATGATTAAATATGACGTGGCATGACGTTTCAATAAAAGCCATATCTTCAGTAAAAAAAGGTTGACCAGAATCAGAGAGCGCAATCTGTAAAAGTCTCTGAAAGCGAATTTGTCGACTTACTCTCTTTTACGAGCCGGCGACATGCGCGTTGACACCCTGCAGCGCCTGCGCGACATTTTAGTGTCTTAATCCGGTGATAATTACCGCTCATTTTATTGAATCCCAGAACTAAGGAATTTCTTGCACATGCACAGGCAACTGCTCGTCAAGCTAAAGATGGCGGCATCTTGTGCAATTGTTTTAAGGGTTATTTTTCCATATAAATGTGTAGTCTGGTGTACTTAGTTATTCCTTTGTTTGTAAGAGTGATTTAATTTTACATTTGATACAGTTTACGTGTGGCTATTTTGAGACCATTGTTTTGCACTTCGGGCGCCATGTACTTAGTCGTGTATTGTGCATTTTAAGCTGGTTTTAATTTGGGAAACTCCAAACGAATAATTTATAAGTATTTACGTATGTACTAAAACACAGTATCTTTAATCCTATTCCTGTAAACTATGTCATTATGAAATTTTGCCTTATGAAAATATTTGGGATTGTTAGCAATTAGCTAAGAAAAAAATTATAGCTTCATAAGTGTAAGGCGTAAAAGTCATTTGTAAACATGTCAACTAAAACACGTTCGCTTAATTTTGTTACTGTTTATTTACATAAAAACTTTTTTGTACAAATGTAAGTCTACAAAAGGCTGACCTAATGCTTAAGGCGCGGTCACGCAGACTAAACTCTACCAGTGACAAAACTTCTAAAGCACGCAGTCTAACTGAATACCATAAGTCCAGAACGCAGGTACACCGCAGCGTTGCCGCACCGCCACCGCAGTCCGCACTGCGTCGGAATTACAGCCGTCCGTTACACGTATTATGCGAGCAATTATCCACAACGGGCCGTGACACACGCAAATGGACAATTAAATTACAATCGTGATTCATTTCCGATATCGAAATGATAGAGATATAATTGTGAAACAATATCTACAAAGAAACAAAGTGATTTTCAATATCCATCCGTAAAATGATGTGTTTTTAAATTTTGTTGTGTTGTGGCAAAAAGTTTTTTTTGAGTACAGTTGCGCAAGAAATTATAAGCAATGAAAAAATGTAGAGCAGACTTCTTTGAGCTGTGCTCGTCAACTCTATCTCTGCTATATTTGTGTTTATGCCTTTGTTTTTTTTTGTAAACTTGTGTAAACGTTTGTCTATTTGTGTATGTGTGTGTTTGTGATGTCCTTTATCAATAAAAGCTTTCTTTTCAATCTTTTTTAAAACATTTTATTTACTTGCACAAAGTTGAAATAAATAACGGATGCAGGTTGCAAATTTTCAATAACACTCAAACCCAAAACAAAAACGATCGTATCGAATAAAAACAACACGCTGTACGTGCATTTGCTTGCATTTTCGTTCTAAATATATGCAACCCTAGCCGCAGCATCCGCCAGCAGTGTGAACCGACCTTTAGCAAAACAAATCATTCCACAATCAAAATTAATCTTTAATGGCAAGCAATAGAGATTACTTTTGGTTGTCAACTCTTGACTGTTTTCAGAAGTTGATTACAATAAAAAAGTATACATTCGAAATTTAAATATCATTCGAAAATTATGCTCGAGTAATAAAAGTTAACACAAAGCAATTTGAACTGCGTAGAAATAAAAATAGAGTAGGAAATCCGTTGTGACTGCTTTGTGTGTAAACAAATGCGCGAACGCATGTCTGATCGACGGATACTGTCGATAAGCAGCATATGTTGGTGCGTTGAATTTGTTTAGGATTTCCTCTTTGGTTATTGTGATTTTTGAATAAATAACACAATTTGATTAAACGAAGGGTTATCAAGTATAGTGCTTTAAGATATATTTTGGGGGCAATAAGCAAAGTAAGTGACACGTAAAAGAATCCTGGGTCGGGCTGAATTTTTTTCTAGGTTTTCTGCCTTGAAAATACTCGGAAACAGTTCGGAGTCAAGAAGTTGGTGGTAGTGACACCCCTGTGCCTCGGAAAGCACGTGAAGCCGTTGGTCCTGATCTCTCATCGGTCATGTCAGATTGCCGTCTCACTGAATCAATCTCTCATTGAACTCAGGAACAGAGAGTGCACTTGTGTATTGCGCACACATATCTGGGCACTATAATATCTCCTGCGTACCTGGTCTATTTTATTTATTTATTTAAAGACTTTATTGCACAAATCATAGTGTACAAAGGTGGACTTAATGCTAAAAGCATTCTCTGCCAGTCAAACCTTTAGGTCATGCAGAGAGATGGCAATGGGTGCAGCGAAAATAATAAACAGATAAGAAATAAAAAAGCAACAATTAACTAAAATGTATAGTAAAAAAATCTATCTCTGTTGAGAGGGGCCACCATTAGGTACCGAAAACCGGTAGAAGAATATTATTATTACATGACAGGTTCAGTTAAAACAGTTTATTTCTTTAACTCGAAGAATAGATCAGTCATACTCCACGTCTCTAAATTAAGTACGTAAGTACTCTAATTTACACGTCACATAACCTTATTCCCTTCGTCTCCAATTTGACCTCTTTAATCTCATTACCGAAATCAGGATGTTCGCGTGACAGCCGCTATAGTGATGGATGCGCACGCGCAGACAGCCGCAATGAGAGTGATCGATGGTGCTGTGATGACAATTGTAATGTCGACGAGCATTGCTCCCAACGGGCACATCCTAATAAAGGTTACGAAAAAAAGTAAATTGTGTGTGAGTGTGACTGATGATTTGCTAGTGACAGTCACTGAAGAAAGATTAGGCATATTTTTTTTTCTTTATTAAGCTATGCTGCTAATATCGCGTAGGCCACGTAGTACATAGCCAAAATATACCTTTGTCTTTAAAAAAAGGGATCTAAAAGTTTGAGTTGTCCGATCTTATTTGCGTGTGCACGCATGAAACGAAAAGTTAATGAAAAAACATAAAATACCACTGGAATCCTTTGCAAGACAGTGGTAAAGAAAAACTTGAATTCTCTCGCTAATAACTGTCAAAGCTGATTAATTTTTAAATTTATTCTTTATTGACATTATAATGCAGTAAAGAAATGATGTAGTGGCTAAATCTACAAAAGATGCAGTGGTCGTCAAACTCACTAAAAACTACTCGTTTACTTCATTGACATTCTTTAGTGAGTCATTTATCCAAAAAAAGGTTGCTGACATTTCCCGAAAGTATGTATGTATCAACAGTCCAACAGTGTTTTGAAGTCCGGCTTGTAATTCCTGTAGGAAGGCATCGATCACGGCGCGCGCGCGCATCCATCGCTCACAGTTAACGGGCTCAATAACAGCTTTACACGAGACGAGCTTGTTGCAATGCTGATGGATTGCATGCTTCAGAAATAGGTGTGAAAATTGGACCTTTTTGCGATAGAACGATGTGAAAAAGCCCATTGTTATGCCAAGAAAGACCGATCGATTTTTTTTGCAGTCGAATAAGGGAATCAAAAATCAGAACGTATTTATTTAGAAAAGATCGGGCAACAATGCTAAATGTACTAAATAAATATCAAAGCTTGCTCTAATTTGCTATTCAGTTTCTTTGTATAAAACTTTGAAGAACGACGATGTACCAACGCTCGGTGATATAGCGATAGCGCACGCAGGTCTCGACAGGCACTTGCTTTGATCTCGAGTGGGCAAGTAGGTAGTCTGCATCAGAACTATGTCAGAAACATTGTGTTTGACGGTATAGAGTTGTTATGCTTAATAGACAATTTTAATTATACAATTGTAGCCGGCTATTAGTAGTTAATTCTCTAGTTTCTTGACAATCGTAAAGTAAGATAGAGTAGGTTCACTTGGTACGAATTCTGGTGTAAAATTTTGTATACAGTTTGTAATGACTATTCTGGTGAAAATTACTTTGAATGACAACTCACTAGCATGAAAATAGACTAACCCCCTTATTCATAATAACTCAAACGGTCTTTCAAACCTATAGCTATTACACTGTTTTGTCTCATTCTTTCTTGGCGCTGTCATAATTTGACAGAAAGTGACAAAACAGTGTAATAGCTAAAATAGGTTTAAAAGACCGTTTGAGTTATTATGAAAGAGGGGGTAAGATTAGTTCTTTTACTGGATTCTAGTAGATCATATTCTGAACTATGACTTTCAAGATCGAAATTAAACATTCTTAATTTATTGAAAATCACAAAACGTTTAAAATATCACTGTTGAATAGTTAACAGTTTCTTTAATAAATTGTTTTTGTGGTGGTAAAGTTAGGTGTAGAGAGGTAGTTAAGTGTGATAACCTTTTTTATTATAGTGTATTCATTCTAGATTTCAATGTATGGGCGAAACGGCAAAATTAATAATTTTAGTTTGTTGCTGCTGTGTTATAGCTCCAAGTGAGTACATTATAGAACACAACTCTCCCACCCCCCCAACCCGCCGCTTCACCCCTCCCCCCCTTGATAAAGGTCCCAAATTTCATATTTCCTCTATTTTCAGGAAAACTATACAAGCTAGGACAAAATGGTCAAGGACTAAATTATTTGTCAATAAATTACCTACAAATAAGTACTAACACTCATTTTGATACGAGTTATAGTTTTTAAGCTATGGAGTACCAAAGAGTACTAAAAATGTTCGCTTAGCAGAAATACAACATTTAACACAAAATAAACAATGTAATTTATAAATTTTCACAAGGAATGCGTTTCTGTAGTACTTACCTATCTAAAACAAATCATTATCGTCATTGTTATCTTCTAAAGGTTTGTCGCATTTACTAAGGTCCCAATGTATGCAGTTGGTGGAACCACGGAATGCACCTTTAACACATCCACATATTTTTCTGTAGCCATTTTTGCAGCTGCATGATATTGTTTTCAGTATCAACTGTAGAGCTTGATCAAAGTATGCATTGAATGCTGACAAGCTGAAGAAGGGGGTCTTTTCATAATAACACCGTATTGTTCTTGAGAGTTGGTCAAGAAGTGAAGTTGAAGTACCTAAATGTTTCGAAACACGATTATACTTTTTTAGGTTTGCTTGCCCCATACTATGCAAGAATATAATGTTTCTCCTGCCTTTTTACCTCCTCGCGTTAGGCATCAGGATTTATTGTATCTTGCAAGTCGATGTTATATGTTATTGAATAGACTGAACCTTTCCTGTGCCTTAGAATACCGATATTATGTAGTACGTCGAAAAGACATTGTCGTTGGGCAAGACATTGATCTGTTGGTTCTTTTACTGGGACTGACTCCACCACGTAAGAATATATTCTACTACATCGGCATTCTACAACAAAGGAAAGGTTTAGTCTTTCCTGTTTGGTAAAAAGACCGACTTGCAAGATACAATAAACTTTTTAAATAACCCGGATGCCTCACGCAAGCTGATAGAAGAGGCAGGAGAAAGATATATTCTCGGATAGTATCATAGTAGGTACCTAAAAAGTATAAACGATATACGAGAGGTCCACTTTTACAAAAACATTGATCTGAAGAACAATACGGTGGTGATATTATCAAAGTTTCCACCTCCTTCAGGAGGCTTGTCAGAATTCAACACATACTTTTCATCAAGTTCAATTATGGCGAGCAATTTCATTTAACCCAGAAAACTGAAGCTGGAAAAAAATAGTAAATTTGTACCCTAAATACCACATAGGCACCAGCTCCACAGTAGATACTGAAAATAGTATCATGCAGCTGAAAAAAAGGCTACAGAAAAGTATGTGGATGTGTCAAAGCTGCATTCCGTTGTTCCACCAATTGCATACATTGGGACCTTAGTAGCTTCGACAAACCTTTAGAAGATAACAGTGACGATAATGATTTGTTTTAGATAGGTAAGTACTACAGAAACGCATTCCTTGTGAAAATTTATATATTACATTGTTTATTTTGTGTTAAATGTTGTATTTCTGCTAAGCGAACATTTTTGGTACTCTTTGGTGCTCCATAGCTTAAAAACTATAACTCGTATCAAAATAAGTGTTACTACTTATTTGTAGGTAATTTATTGACAAATAATTTAGTCCTTGACCATTTTGTCCTAGCTTGTATAGTTTTCCTGAAAATAGAGGAAATATGAAATTTGGGACCTTTATCAAGGGGGGGAGGGGTGAAGCGGCGGGTTGGGGGGGTGGGAGAGTTGTGTTCTATAATGTACTCACTTGGAACTATAACACAGCAGCAACAAATTAAAATTATAAATTTTGCCGCTAAAAAATCTAGAATGAATATACTATAATGGTTCTCATAATGGGTAATTGCAAGGTCCTTCTAGACCTTATAATAATGTTGTAGCAGGGTTACTACATTGTAGAGTGTGTATTGCGTGGTGCTATGTAGCCGGTGCTTGAGACAGCCATTTCTTATTCATGGCCATTCTTCGCTTTGCTGCTCCGTCTAGAACTAAAGAAACCAGTTGTTTTTCATAAGCACCCGTAACTGCATTAAAATGACGTTTCTGATGAAACTGACCGCTACTTTAATAGCTGAGATGAAAAAAAAGTATGATAAAATTAAGTTAATAGGCTAGGCCTGATGAAAAGAGGCATCTGCTGACGAACGGCATTATTTAACTTTTTTCAATAAAATGCTATAAAAAATATTATGCTGTTTGGACACAAAAAAGTACACATTTTTGTAACTAAAAATACCTATGCCTATTTTGGGTTACATTTATACTCCGCGTTAAAAAAACACTCTTATTCATAACAAAGCATACACAATCATCAACATCATTCCTTTGCCTAGTTTTCCTTTTTAACGAACATGCCATAAAACAGAACACAAATGCAACCTGCAATCGTTTCGTTCCAATTTTATTGTTCAATTCCAATCCTCGCGATGCCTCCATGAAAAACCATTGTTTTAGTTGAAACCGATACGACTCACGTAGACTTTACTATACACTGGTTGACTAGTCCATTCCCCTGAGCGTTCAGTCGATAAACCTGTCAAATATAACTGGCCAGTTGGTTGATTAAACAAACTCTTTTTCTTTACCTAAACTGAACCTTAACAGTGGAGTGTAAGGTTGGTTTTAGAACAGTGTTGTGGTGGCATAGACATCCGAGGTGTGGAAATAACAAGCATGCTAGTGTTGAATGTAAACGCGGACTCAATCAAAACGTGGGCATAGAGTATAGAGCGGGGTGGTCGTCTTGGAAAGCGATAGAGGCGGGCAGGGAGATTGAAAAAGAGGGTTATTGTTTTAAAGATCTTATTAATGGGTCGATTGATAGAAGGATTACTCACTCGGACAGACCACAAAAAGGTACTTAAGCCCTTTACAACACCCTTTACAACACACACCGTATTTCAGCAAGTGCTTAGGTACCTATGTTAAAAACATCAATCACCCCATTTAATAACTTTTCAAAAAATAATTACGTTCTGCTCGGTTCACGCATTGTTTAGTAAGTAAATAGCTTCCAAAAATATATAAAATGATGAGTCATAATAGTTTTCTTTGAAACAGCAAGAAACATATACCAACATTGTTTAGCTCTGGCGTTAGTACTTACTATTCAAGATTACAAATAAAATATTTATGGCGAACTGTCGTGTCTAAGACATATTGAGGTCTACATCAAGAAATAGATGTCCAATACAGGAGCGATCTATTTGCGTGTGGAATGCGCGTGCGCACCTACTAGTACGAGTGAAGCGACCACTGCCCGGTTCGGATCGAGTGACGTTCCAAGAATTACGTGCATTTGTAACCGTCATGAATTAAACTTTAAATTGAAGATGTATGATTGAACATACTCAAATATGTAAGATTGAACATACTCAAATTGATTTTAGTTTTTAGGTATGATAATAATATGAAAGGACATTGAGAGTTCTTCTTCTTCTTAAACTTAAGAGCTTCGCTCTTGTCAGTGGGGTAATTGCCTTTTTTTTCTTTTTTACGCTTTACTCTTGCCCTCCTGATGTGACATCACATTTACTTTTTCCTTTACTTGATCGAAATAACTTCTCCTTTTTCCTCTTCCCCTCTTTCCTTCCACTTTTCTTTCCATGATATTCTCCAAAAATTTGTTATGTTGTATCAGGTGTCCTATCATGTTGCCTCTTCTATTTTGTATTATTTTCAAGATATTTCTTTTCTCATCTACTACCTTCAACACTTCTTCATTTGTTTTTTTCTCTGTCCAAGTGATTATTTCCATTTTCCTCCAACACCACATCTCAAATGCTTCCAACCTCTCTCTGTCTCTCTGGGTCAGTGTCCACGTCTCGCATCCGTATAAGGCTACTCCAGATGTAAGTTTTAATAAGGCGTTTACTGATTTTTTTGGTGATGTGAGCTTTTAGTAAATGCTTTTTGCTATTAAAAGTTCTCTTGAGAATACATTGAGAGTTGAGTGTATAATATTTATCCCCACATTTTAATAATAATAATGCACAATTGAATTTTAGGACTCAAGAAGGAAAAAATAAAGATGTGCACATAGCAATTATACGCAAAATAATCATTTCGACCTCCAATTTGGTATTGAAATAGAATGAAGACAAAATTTAAAGTAAAGATACTCAAAACTTTTAACTAGGCCCTTACCAACAGTATATTGTTTGCTAAGCAATATAAAAATATTTACAAAACTAAGTAATACAGATTGCCGTAGCACGCAAACTATAGCGATTCATATTGAGCGATTGGCGGTAATCCGCCTGTGCGCACTTCAGCCACGTCCTAGCTTACTGCGGCTCAACTGACAGAGGGGCTGATTAAAACAAACAATGTGAAATTAATAGACAATAATTATAGATAGTAAGTCCAATATGAATTATCATTAGTAATCTTTTATGAAAGAAGACAGGTAATTCAGAGACATTTTCAACCATTCCTGATTGATATGATCACAGTCGGTGTTTAAGATACAATTTGATTTGACTTAGAAGTTATTTAAAGCCTTCAGTTTCTAAGATTTGTGATACTAAGTCCGATTGTCAAGTCTTGGCGGGGTAATAATGAAATTGCATTAAAATAAACAACTACAGTACGAGGCAGGGACTTGAGTCTCGCGTCCAAACCTCTCTCTTTACATTGGTAGGGCTCGTTAATAGCAAGTGATACGTAGCGGAGTCATTTGATCAATGCAGCAATGGCGTGAGATTATCAAATTAACCTTCAACAATCGAGCTTAAGCTGCAGTTCAAACAAATAAGTATGCGTCTTATGAAGGCATGCCTTAAATATGAATCTCCACAATTTTCCTGAAGTTAAATGTTTTATCAGATCTAAGCCTCCGCTGTATATTAAGCCCCGTGAAGCCAAATCTCTTGACAGCCACATCCATAACCGATGACTGATGCCTAAGCCACCTCCACAACCCGCAACTTGTTTGTTGTTTAGGAAATTACGTTCGCGCATATTCCGCCTTATTTTACTGAAGTATTTTCTGCGCATTTTGTCGGCTGCTCCACAAGTGAGGCAAATCAAAAGGTTCTTTGTATGATTAGAAAAAATTTGGGCTGTTTCCGTAATCTTTTACATTTTAGCAACTTTCTGTTTGTTACTCGCTTTCTCATATTTATAACCAATGTTTGCAATATTATAAAGAAAGCATTCCAAAATATGAACATAACTACTAATTTTCTTGTTACTTTACAGAATGTGCTGTCATTTAGTCACTACTTACAACTGAATGTTTAAAAAAATTTAGAGTGATATTATTTTATGCACTGCACTGTCACCACGACTTAAAAACATTGTGTTGCATTCACTCTGTTTGCTCAGCCCCTCTGTGTATTGTCCAGAGCTACAGTCAATATTGGCCGTTCGGACATATACAGTGCTACGTGCTTCTGTGCTAACTGAATGCGTGACTCGCTAGAACTGCCCCGTTTGTTTTTGAAAAACCCAATTCACTTTTTGTACTGTGGCATTTTGTGATCAGTCAACTAACACTGAAGATGCGTGAGGCTGAGTTTGAGGGATTTTTTTGGACTTTTTACTGTGGTTTAGTTGGGAGTTTCACACTTGTTTATTTTTTGTTTTGTTTCTAGGTTTATCATCACCATAATATCATAATAAGTAAGTACTAAATACTACATACTCGTAGTTTTATTTAGCCGTCAAAAGTTGAATAGCACACAGATTGTGTCTGTAAACTGTCATGCGACAAATAATATTTATTTATTAATGCATAAATAAGAAAAAAAAATATCTACACTGGACATTCTGAGAAGCTATAGTGGAAAATACTTCCAGAAATCACTCTGTGAGCAATCGAAGGCCCAAATCACAGTCGAACATCGGCCCAGAATCAGCAGTCAGCAGGCTGCAACTGTAAATTGTTGATTGTATTGAGCTGGTCAGCAGGACAGGGCATGCATTGGACTGTGTAGGTAGTACATACATAAGACGGGACATTGTGGGCTAAATAGTTCGGTATAAGTAGATCAAGGAAATAAAGCAACTTATGTTAAGGTACGTGTTGTGAACACTTAATATGGGTAGATTATGCGCTGTTGTGTGGTGTACATTTTTTTCACGAAGTCACAATTATGAAAGCTACTAATTTCAATGTTTTCCCAATGAACCCTTAAAAAAGTATGCATTATACCTCTAATTTTGTGTAAATAAACGATCTTAGAATAACATTCACCTTGATGTATTAATTACGAACATAATTGATTGTTACTTTAATTTGATATTTGATACTCATTATAAATGGTACTTATAAAGTTGAATTTTAATGTGATTGGTAAAGAGCTTTTTTAGAAGTACTTAGGTACTATATCAAAATGTGCTTTTACTTTGGGTACTTGACTTGATTTGCAACAAACTTAAACCCTTGTAACATGAATTAAATGGATATCACATGATATTGTCATAAACAATACGCAAACTGTGTAACTGGGTGATGTTTGTATCAAGCTGATTGCTGATTGCATTACCGTGCGCTCGTTAGCTTGTGTTCGCTCAGTGAGCGATGCACCTAATCTCCTGTTTACATACTCCACAATGCACATGCAATTTGAACTCTATGTCAAAACCGTTTGGGCTCAAAATTAAGTGTCTGGGACTTGACGACCTCAGATGTTGGTGACATGCGCTAAGAACATCAGTCTCCGAGAATATTTGGCTCGGAAAAAGGATGAGTCAGGCTTTTAAATAATTGTGTGAAGCTTTACGTGTCATGTTGGGAAGAGATTTTGGGACAAGTGACTAGAATTTTATGGATTTTAATGTTCTGATCGTCCAAGCTTAAGTAATATGGATTATGAGTACTGATTAAATTATAATTGCCACGAATATCTGTGCAATCGTTGTGTTAAATTATTATTAGTATTATATGTAGGGGCTGTGGGGCATACATGAACTCTTATCAGGTGCGTAGCTTAAACCTATTGAGCTCACGTTACATTGAAGCATTGTCAAATTCTTATGGAAAACAAAACTTTTTTGTAGGATGTACAGGTTTTCTTTACTGTTTTCATCAAAGCTTAATTCGTTGTACGTAGCTGCGTGAAAAGACTAACATTGATGATTTGTCGGTGCCCTTTCAGCGTTGTTTTTTTATTTTTATTTTCCGACGCAGTGAAAATTTTGACGCACAATTTTACCAGATTCCGGCATCCTCAATCGTTTTCCCATCGCAAGTGTAAACGGAACCTTGACGGAGGGACCCACGAAAAAATTCCAGTAAATATGAAATTTGCCGAACAAATTGATACGACGGTGACGCCGCGTGCCCGTAATAGAGCCGGACGTTTTGCGAGAATTCAATTTCGGCACATTCGCTGCGACATGACGTTGAGACGGGTCTGTAATATCGAGTTATGTTACACCCAGTATTATTGTAAGCGAGAATTACATTACATTGACATCGATGTACGGTGCTGAGAGGGCCGTTATATCTTTGAAAGGATGACATTACGTAATGAAAAATATCGGTCAATAGTGAACCGGACCGTACGATCATACATTTTTCTCAGTCAAAAGCTGAAAAAAATATTGTTGAAATTATTTTAAAATGCATATTTTTGGTATTATCATAAATGTTTTTTGAGTTGGAGTAAAGCTTGTTATAAAAAAAAATATATTTTCATTTAAACATAAGTAATTTATTCTGTACTATGGGTGGTTTTATGCCGATTCGTTTGTATCTGAAGTAAGTATAACTTAACTTATGTATGCTGCCTAAAATGATTTTGAATCCATTTGCGGCATTACTGCCCCAAAGTGGTAAGTAAAGCCAGCGACACAACATTGCAAGAAAACTGTGAAAATTCCAAACCCCTTTTCTAACTCCTGATAAATTTTCTTCTTGCTATCAAATGCTCGTATGAACAAAACACGAGTGTAAACATAAAGATACAAAGGTCAGAGTCAGTAGGGCGCTACGACTAGGGGCCGAGGGCCGACAGGAACTGCTTTTAGATCGTTGTTTACGAGTGAGAACTGGCAGCCCTAGCCGTCATCTCATACCTCACCCTAAACCTGTCTCCACACCTTATGATAACCTGATAAGGTCTACTTAATTCAACGGCAATTTGTTTCTTGTCTGATCGCAAAACACGCAACCATATGCGGTCGAAGGGATCTTATTAGAAAGTGAGAAGGTTGTGTTTTGAGTGTAGATGTGATTTGATATTTCAGGTCAGGGTTATCGGTTTTTCTTGGCCAGTACTTAGGTGTTTAATAAAATGCCCTGTTTATGACACAGACAGCGATAGGAAAGGCTGGGTCTTCGGTATCTCTTAATTTTGGTGAAATCGGCGTAACGGTCGCGCGAAAGGTTCGATGGTATTTTAATAATTCATCGGGTTATTGTAGCCACTGTTGGTTTTTGAGGAAAGTTTTAGAGATGCGTTTGCGATACAATAACGAAAAAAAATTTGTAATCATCTTCAAACATCTAACATTTTTATGAGAAGCTTATAAAAAAAACCTAAATAGATCATAGATCTGCTCTAGATCTGCGCGTATATTAGGAGTGGCATTCGAGGTAAAGTTAAATAAATTCATGAAATTCAAATTCTTTTGCATATTTTAAAGTCCACCACTGGTAGCTTTCAATACGTCTACCAGTCCCCTGATTCGGGATAGTTACATAGATAAGTAGACTTATGAATGTACAAGTATATGTATTAATTTATCTGTAAAAAGAAATAGTAAATATAAATAGACACGAGACGGGACATAGTGACTGTTCCCTCGCCAAAACGCTATTAACCTCCCAGATCTCAGGGGAAATATTTTTCGGGATTGAACCGACTTCCGGTATGCATTTCAGTATTATTTTAAAAAGAAAACCTATTACATACTTAGCTTTGTGGAGTCCTTTCCCTTCATAGATCGAAAGATGGAAAGAAGTGTCTTTTTTAGGATAAGTATGTTTCTTAAAGTAAAAACTAACCTTAAATGTATTCAGAACTTCGCTGTCGTATCCGACGAAAATCTGTAACAAAACATAAAAACAATCAATGGTTTTTCATGTGATATTTGAAGACGGCCGAATTTTTTTTTAAACCAATGATGACATCCAGACCCAGACAATTCTAAACCTGCAGCACCATCATCACATGACTTAAATTTTCTAAATAAATTAGAGTGACACTTTGAAATGAGTTAAAACGAATTTAAACTTCTTGAATCAGCGTCGTAATCGCGTGCTGTGAAAAATAAAGTGAAAATTGAACTCGCACGCCGAGGGTTCCGTTCAACCTTATTTAAATTTATGTTCATACATAGTATAGGTTTTCAGATAGTTTTATGCTCACCTTACACATGGATTGCAAACGCGTCACGAAGTCTCCCAATATTACGTGGTCCTAATACAAAGTAATTATTTATCTGTAGTTTTAGTCTGATATTTGTATCGCACCTGAAATATTATCAAGATCCTTTCGACCTTGATAGGGAAATGGAAGACGAAATATCCTAAAAAAGTAATTTTCTTTTGTGCACACAAGGAACCCAAAAAACTTCGGTTTTATAGGTACAAAACTCGATTTAATTTGTGCGCAGTGACAGACGGGCCGCTAATTAGGCGGACACGTGACAGGCATTTTGTTTTGCTCTTTTACTTAATTTGTTATTTGTCGGGTGTGTTTAATTTGATCGCACGGTTTTGAGTTTCAATCAAGACTGGGGATGGCGCGTGGCGGTGGTTTTAGTTTTTTAGGTAAGCGAACTACGAGTACATAAGTATGTGATTCAGTTTCCGTAATTAAAAATATATTTTTTCTTTTGTCGTGCTTAAATCGAAAGTTGATTTAAACTCGAAATCGAAAATAGATATAGTGTATCTAAAAATATCATAACGATGACTGATATGAGCAAAATTATAACGTGTTTATAAGCTAGTCACAATACTCATACGTCACAACTTACCTAGTAAATTCCACGCAGTAACGAGCGTTACAATTTCTGCCACTTGTTAGAGCCTTCTTAATCCAACACAATCCACAGACAATTATATTCCCCACAAAACGCTATCACACGTAATAAAACTCCCATTCCATGTCAACGGGCTAATAAAAGCGAATTATTATCATGTCTACATAAATCCAGCCATTGGTTCTGGATTACCTCCCCTCGAAGATAAGATGATAAGGAGCTGAGATTGCCTTTTTATACAATTTATGAAAAAAATATTTGCATATTTTTAGGATATATGAAAAGGATATGAAGGGTTAACAGCCTTTTTTTCTATGTTTTGTAAGGATTAAATGCTGATTTTAACTGACATTATATTTTAAAGGTAATTTACTTGCTAGCTAGAGCTAAACCGCCATTAAGCCATTTCAGAAACCGGGCACTATTCAATTTTCCCTAAATGCCAAGATGGCCCTTGGCGTATAATGTACGAATATGCTCTGGTTCACTATGATGCCGTGATGAACCTCCATCGACCTCGTTTAAACAAGGCTGATACTAACCTGTGAAATTGTTTGGCTTGAGGTATCAGCGAAAAGCTCTTCTTCAGAAAACAGATTGCTTCAAAACCGTAGAAATAAATCTTTTTGAAATATATTTATCTCATATACAGGTGTGGCCTTAAAGCATTTTAGAGCACTAAGACCAGGTCATGGTAACTACTTAAGTATACTCTGTGCAATCATTGATTAAAATTTTTGTTCCTATTACAGGCCACACGCTGTATACCAATTTCATTTATAGATATTGAAGTGTTTTGGTAAAAAAAATAATTATACCTAAATCATCACTTATCCACTAATTGATTTGTTAACCTACGATTGTAAACGATACTTTCCTTATTTTTACGTAAATACAGTCGTGGCAGTACTCTATAGGTTAAGTTTAATCAACTATTGGCTAAACGCACAATCGTAAATATTCAACCGTTGATAATTTGACTTAACTATCGATCACGCAACTGGCCTTTAGTCACATTTATAGGCCAAATAACTTTAATTTAATACTAAACGTAATTAAACTGTACAATTTGTCTCATAAAACGCTTCAGCTCCCATCTCAAAGAGTTCAATCACCTAGAAAATGACTATCAGCCGGTCACACCGCGTCGATGTCTTTATTATCGGGAAAACACTATCCGGATACCGCCGTTATCCGGGTATCGCCGTTATCCGGACATAAAACGGTCCACCACAAAGGCCCTACTCTCAAACATTTTGTCCGTTTTTTAACTTTCTCGAACCTTGACACTGAAACCTTATGTAATGTAATAACATTAAATATTTTTCAGTGACATTTCTTTTTGAATAACTTATAGATTACTTTTTTAGCTTATATCGCTTAAAAGAGCCTCGGACGTAAGCATGGTCAATCCAATCACCTAAATATTACATTTGGAAAGTGTTTTTTAAATATAGTAATCCAAAGTTATAATCCCTAATCGGTAGGTACCAATCAAAATCGTTAATTCGTTGTAGTACATGAAAATGTCAAGTTCTATGACATGCAACAGTCGTCATCGACGTCACACACCGATGAAGAAATTGGGCCTTAGTGACGAATAGTTGGTGAACACAGGCACTAGACTAGACGAAAGTTCATATCTTGTCTAAAATGTGTAAAATTATCTTAGATCCTCATGAATGAAAGGACTCATATTTACCTAATGAGCTTAATAATGCGTCTGCCTACAGGATAGGACATCGTTTCCAATCTTTTAATATTAAGGACCCACCTGTGCGGCCCAAGCTGCGAATTTTAACACCAGCCGGGTAGAAAGTAGCCATTATAATATTCCAGTCATTGGCTTGCCTCATAAAATATGTAATAAAATATTAACGACACAATTAATCATAGGTAATTTCGTAAGAGACAAAGCTTTCACAAGATTAATTCTTAATAGCGTGGACAAGTAGTAAACCTATGTGATTAAAATTTAATGCTTATCATCAATATGATGAGAAAATTTTCCAGAAGTAACAATCGGTACTATAACTTAATCTCTTCTTTTATGTGGCATTATAACCCAGTTAGTTGTTATTACTACGTATCGAGAAGCTTTGCCAAGCAAAAATATGTCACATCTCGATGACAAGATTGTGACGTATTCCTTGGAATGTTGAATTTGAAACCGTTTGTATGCGTTGAGACCAAGTCCCCTATTATTGAATCACTCCCTTCTAGATGGCGAGTGATTTTCGTTCGAAAACGAATTAAAAGGATAGAAAAAAACTCGTTGTCAAACGAAAATCACTTGCCATTTAGTGCTGTCAAATTATGGCGCAAAAATTTTGTTCGTCGTGTCAGTTTCATACATGTGTAATAGAAGTTCAATGCTTTAACCTACCATTTAAACCAAAAGCTTGGCTCATACTCATCACTCTTGAGGTGAGGCCTTTGCCAAGCACTGGAATGTTTACAGGCTGACTTTACTTTACTTTTTACTGGGTAGGAAAAAGGTGTATTTTCATCTATAGTCTCTCTCATTGGATTGTAAGCGCATTCTTCTCGAAATTGTGTTCCAAACTTTGCCAAGCAGCAATAGCATAACGACCAGCGGAAAAATCTTACTTCACTACCGAAAGCGTCTGAAAATATCTCATAACTGGCGAAGTCCTCGAAATATCTTCGTATAACCGTTTTGATCCTCAGCGGACTGTAGCGGCCACCTGTAGACGGAGCTTAAAGTTGAGCCTCCCCGGGACTCTCATAAGTCTATGCATTTTTAACAGAACCATAGTGTAGAGATGGCTTTAGTTTGTGGTGCTTAAAAGTTTGTTTTGTAATGAAAAAAGTGTAAGCTAAGATGGTACTCTGTGGAAAATGTCTTAATTTGATAACAGCTTAATACGTAGACACAGTTAACCCTTTAAATGATGTGCATAAATGACGTGCATAAACGGGTATGTATATACGGGTGTGCATATATCGTTTAAAGGGTTGTTCTGAAAAATTCTGATTAGTAATCTTTAGGAAAATCTCTTTGGTTAATTGAAAATTTATTGTTTGAAATGCTACTTTAGACAAAGTACTTCAGTTTTCATTTGCCATAAAAATTTATCAAAGCATTTTATTATTTGCTGACAGTGATTTCTAGAGACTTATAAAGCATTCCTAAGAACACACTGATCAATTTAGAATGTATATTGTTTTAAACTTTCATGGTCAAACATTAGAACGTATGAACGGCAAACGGTGCCGAAATATAGGAAGCTCATAAATAATAAGGTAGGTACATGGTAGCAATCCCGTATCTATCTATTCCAATTTTGTTTGTTCCGAGCCTGAATTAACAGGGACAGCTTCGTTTCTCTATTATACCTTCGAGATCGTGTTGTGAATATTGTAGAAATAATTTCTCAGCAGAGTGTCTCGAGCCGTTACTCTCAATGAGGTATATTGCTGTCCCCTTGAGCCGCAGAGCTTAGGACGGTAACGTGTCTCGGCTCTCGGCTAGCCTGATTTATACCTCAGGAGAGACAAAGACTGTGGATGATACAGAATAGACAAAACATAAAACGATCGATAGTTGTAAACGCTCAACATGGGTTTACCTATGCGTCGGTTAAAATATGTCCAATAGAATCAACATGCAACAGGAGTCAAAATCAATCACTGATTATCATTTATTATTCAAACCCAAAAGTAGTGCCTGAGTCAAATTACCAAAAAAATACTTGAGTTTTTTGGCTACTTTTAAAGGCCCCGTTTTTACCGACGTGCTCAATTTCTATTTTAGAACTGAATAAATTAGGCATCATGCAACCCAAGACTTTTTTTATTTTCGTCGTATCTGCACTATTTAATCTGTAATCGGAGGTATTACAAACTTTGAGCCCTAGCTTAAAAAGGCGTTCCTATGTTTATTCATTGGTGACCTTCTTCAGTGCTCTCATATAAATTCAAGATACATAAAAATGTAACACCTAGAAGGTAGCTGCAGAGTCAGCCCGAGCTTTTTCATTCAATCTTTAGATCTTGTTAGTAGTCTTGTTATGTTAATGTCAACATAGGTACCCATACTTTGGTAGCTAGAAAATCCTTTTTTCAATCATAGTCACGCTAAAATCCTACTAATATTAAGTGCGAAAGTTTGTGACGGCCTAGTTTGTGTATGGCCTAGGCACGCCTAGGTATAGAAATTTAATACACCTTCACGCAAAAAAAAAATTGAATGGATTCTGCTAAAAATCCACAATGAAACCATTCTTTGGAATAGCACAAAGGTTACAATTACATAATGATATTTTGTGAAATTCGATATCCGCGCGGTAGAAGTCGCGAGGAACTGCTAATAAGAGATATTTCAAAATTTTAAGTGCTTTATTCATTATATTATTTTGATAATTTGTGTCCACTTAAGCGAATGGATAAAACTGAGTTAGTGTAGATCACCCACACTCACACCACGAGAAGTGGAAATGTAATTTCCATTAATCCTGGTCACATTCACGCACCATTTACTAAAGCTACAGAAATATACTTCGAGATGTGTCCTCGATTTTAGCGAGTGGTCGACGAATATGATAAACAACATTCAAAGCCTTTCATTTTATTTACCGCGAGTTTATTTTACTATAATGATCTTTGACACGCCCCTCACCGGTACCGGATCGTAGTTGTCAGCTTGCACAGCCGAGTCTCTTATACTTCCATTCAAATACCAAAGATTTTCCAAGCACAAATTGTCACAGGTATGGTGTATTGATTGACGACGCGTTTGGTGTATTGGTTAGCGCTCCTGACTATTACGCCGGCCGTCGCGGATTCGAATCCCGCAAGGGGCAAATGTTTGTGTGATGAGCACGAACATTTAACCTAAGTCATGGATGTTGTATGTATTTAAGTATTTATGGGAGACGCCCCCGTCATAATCGTTGTCTGGTAGGTACTTCGAAACACAAGGAAGAAAATTCCTTACCACGAAACCAGACGCAATTAACAAAAAAAAATACAGTTATGTGATGCATTAATCTCACAGAAAAGGCTTTGTACTGTCAATGTGTCCATAAGGTTTAGAATGTTAACACTCACGTATGGTTAAGAATGTATTATTTTTGTATTGAAAAAGCTAGAGTGATGACGTGATTATTGTTATTATTGAAGACGATATGTAAATAAGAAATATAACCAAAATGTGAGTATTTTATAATATCCAAGTCCCGAGTCCCGAGTCCCACAATTTGTATTTCTATCCTAATCCGCTCTATTGTAGGACCAACCTCCTCCCGTCACTCCCGTTATCCTCGTCCACCGTCCAGCATTACGTCTGTCCGTCACGGAGGCCGGAAGCCCTCTCGGAAATTGTCGCGTCCGAGACTTCACTCTCATTCAGGCCATATTAACATCGGCCGAGGAAATGTTGCTCTTTTGACGAAATCACATTTTCGTCGGGAAATAAGAGTTGTCAATCGACGACCGGTTTTTGTACTTAAGTGTTTTGCCATAGACAACGAACAGTCCTTTTGTATGGTTTAGGCCATAGATAAAGAAAACTCGCTTGATTTAGGCAAATATAATAAGTTTGACTGTTAAATTAATGAATTCAATACTTGGGAGGATATTTTAACGTTTCAATTACTGAGAAAATGCTTTTTTGAAAATTAGTCATTTTCAGTGGTAATTTCTAAAAAGGAGACCTTTCAAATTATCCGGATGTATTTATTTCACCATACTCATTCAATAGTTAGCTTGCACGTACTTGCCTTATAACTACAGTGACACAATTGTCTGTCCACTACCTCTATTTACTTGTCACTGTATAACAGATTAACCAATAGCCAGTATGTACAGTAAGTGACATGGATGCGGGCGAAGGGACAAGATTACGTGGGCACTTGAGCTGTTTGTGATCGCGTTGTTTACATCTGACACCTTGTTGATCAGTCTTGCAGAAGTATTAATTATAACTAAGTACTTATATCTACAAGAAGTTTTAAAAACCGGAACATAACTTTGAAATAACATATCTTCTTCTTAGCGTTTCGATGGTAAGCGACATAATTTTTTTGTGACCACTAATTGGCGACACTGATTGCCTTGGCATTGGCACATCTGAGGTCTTCCAAAGAACATGGATTAGGGCACGCAGGAAAACATAATATGTCAAAAATTTTATTTGTAAAGCGTGTAGTATTGGAATATATCTCCCACCACCACCTCATACTTGACGTAAAGTTACACCAGTACAAAGATATAAATGTTCCTAACACTAATAATAACAGTTTATAGATGTATGTCTCCATATTAGTAAGATGGACCACACGGATACAAAAGACCAAGGGAAAGACCGCAAATGAGATGGAATTACGACCTAAAAGAAATTGCGGGTAGTAACTGGTTCCTAACTGCCCCAAACCGGGATGAATGGAGAGGGTTAAAGGAGGCCTTCACCAAGCGATTGGTAGACAGTGGCTAAAGAAGCAGAAGAATTAGACGTAGGTATATGTTGTTCCGGTATACATTGACTTGATTGAACTTCATCAAATTCTAAATCCTTGATGAGACACAGTCTGCTTGCCTGAAAAAAAAGTAGGACCTTTCGTATGCATCAGAAAAAAAGAGCCCAATATCTTAACCCCAATTTGTCGTCTCACCTCCGATTTATCCTGGGCCGACTTGCATTACTCAATATGCGCTGAAAAATAACGGTTCGTGCGTGAAAAACGTTTTTTTACCGGCGAGTTATGTCGGTCAACGGAGACGAAATTGTTTGCATATTTTTTTCGAGCTATCTTATGTGTTTTTAATATATGTGTCTACGTAGACAAAAATTAACAAGAAACTACATACAATATGGAAAAAATAATACATACGAGTATAAACAGTTTATAACAATAGCAGGTATAATATGAATGAAAACTTTGAAAACATTTTTTTTCACGTTTTCAACGATTATCTAATAAACTAAGTAAACAGGGTAAGGGTTTACATGGTTTGCCTAAGTTTTTCAGTAAATTTCACAGCTCCAATTATTTTCTTCACCATGCAATTGCTCTCCTTAATTGAACAATTTATCGTACCATTCCGGAACATTTACACAAACGGCTCATAAACGCGGCCGTTTCTAAGAAAGCGACCACAATAAGCTCGTTCCGGGAACGCTCATAAATATTACACAACTCTGATAGAGCTTTCGCGGAGCTGCGGATGACCACGGTGGACCGGAAGCTGGCTCTGGCGGAAGCTCACCTCATATCCGGTAACGCGCAGATTGTTAGAATGTAGTGCCAGTGTATTAAATGTAGGATAGCGACAATCAAACAACAAATATTGATAAACCTAAATGTTGAGCTAGTTGCAGCAAAGTCACTTAAAGCTTATTCAGATTCTTGACGTGTATCTTTTATATTCACAGGTTTTGATTTTGATATGAACATAAAACTCATAATTCTATAAATAATATTATTTATGAGAGCTTAGATACGTTTCTTTTTTGATAGAGCTGTGAAAGCTTGTTCGCCAGTTGTTTTAATTAGCATACAATATCACCATGTGTTCAAATTATTATTATTTTTTCTTTGTATTTAATAATATATATATTAAATTTCCGTAATAAATGAAGTTAAAAATTATATTTATACACATTTATATAAGAATGGACAGCATTTGTTGTTTAGCTTATCCTTTACGAGCTACCGCAGCAGCCAACTGCAATATTGCGAATAAAAACCTGCATATCTTAGTTAAAAATATTTTCCTGTCGAATCGAAAACTACAATCGTTCGAACCTGATCCTTTTCCCATAACATCGGGCGCGAAATATCGCGTTACTACCAATAAATTATTAGCGTGCCTCGATACATCTTAAACACTTCCATTCAATATCTTGTTCATTTTACACTGCACGACACTAAAACGACTTAATACACCTGCCAAAGCATTTCTCACCTTACACTTACTTACTTAGAATTTAAAACTGATCTTCAAAGCTTATTTTGAAATTCATACGACAGAAAATCAGGTCAAAATACATGTACTAAAAACCAAGCTTCAAGCTCATGTCATGAAGGTTCAAATCGGAATATTTTTTGTAAGAATAAAAACAGTGTGTTTTGAGTATCAGGTTGTATGTCTGAAGGTTTACGAGCCGATATAGCGTTACGGGAAAAGGATTAAAAGAAACGTGCGCGGGCGCAGCGGGCGACAGAAACTACACTGGCAAATTGTTTTTTAAGTTTTTTAGTATCGCCATTTGAAATACGAGAAATTGGACAAACAAGCGAAGACCATAATCGCAAAACAATGAATGGAATTTCATTTTATTTTACTCGTATTATTCATAGCACACAATACATATAACAATCAAACATGCATAAAATATATAACACACATTGTTCAGATCTAGATCGGAATCCAAAAATATGAATGCCTTAGAGCTTTTAAATTAAAATACATCTTTAACTAGTGCACACTCTGGTAAAGTAACTAAAGTATGTACTTGACCAACAAACTTGATCAAACCGCTATCGCATATATTTTAGACACCTTTACATAAACGCTGAAGCAAATGACGCGGATGAAGCTAACAACGCGAAAACGCGCGGTGAACACTTTTTGCACATTTGCAAAAAATATGTGTGAGAAGCTTAATTACTTGAAAATCTATCGGAAACTTTCTCTAGAGGGCAGAGCTTGCCAATGCTGTGTATTTTTAGTGGATTGTTAATCGTAGTGTGGCGACGTCAAAGCTCCGACTGGGTACTTGCAGCACGAAACAGATATTTAGGGAAATTGGTAACATAAGAGCGACTTCGGTCAGGCAGGGTTTGGGTCCACTGACCTCATTTGTCTAAGATGATTTTTAAAGCCGCTAAAAAACCTGATAAAATCAGTTAAAATTCAAAATTGAAACGAATACATGTTATGATGTAGAAAAATGCGTCAAATTACCAATGTTCAAGATAAAAACACAACGGTGCATTTCAACGAATACGTTATTTAATAAAAGATCAGGTTAAGTTCTTACTTTTTTCCATACAATATCTACTTTACGTATATCATCATTATCATATTTTTTTATCTTGTCGGTGAATTTTTTTCCATAAAAACTCCAAATTAGAGAAGGTAGTGTTGTGATTTCTCTCTTGCCTCTCTCACACTGTAGTTGATGAACCGGGGGTTTCCTCTTAATCCTTTACGTAGGTGTAGAACATTATATTTCCTTTGATATACCTAGCTATTAATAAGAGTTGGCCTATTAACCACCTGTAATGGGTACCTAATGGTATTTTTGGTAACGGTTTAATATCACGGTTCTGATATTTATTAAAATTGAGTTTTTAGCGAGCTGAAGTAACGGACTTCTCGTGTCGTATCGTCCCAATCTCAAACAGTGTGAATAGTCTCAATCTAGAGCTAGCTAGTACTTAAGGCGCCCTCTGAATGATTGATTGTTCATTAGGATGTGGATTATTCGTGGAGTTTATTTAAACATGAGTTACCCATTTAATAGTTTCCTATAAATCAACTTTAGTAAACAAATGCAATTTGCCTTCTGAGGGTTATGATTTTGATAAATTCATAAAATGAAAACTTCAAAAAAATCTTTGACTTGCTAATTCAAGTGCACTATTTGAATAACTGTGAGTAGCAAAAATATGATATTTAAAAAAATAAGAAAATCTTCGAATTGGTGGACATGTAAGCAAATTAGGGTATAGGTATGATTAACAGTCAGTTATTTATTTATACTTTATTGCACAACCAAAAACTGTACAAGAGATGGACTTAACGCCATATGGCATTCTCTACTTATTCTTTATTCTTTATTGAGATTCTACAACATTTATATCTAGTACCAGCTGTATTCTGACGTTAGAATTTGGCATGAACCGGGCCTTAACTTCAAGTGGCCTTTTTATTCAGTCTTGCCGAAAACTGAATTAAGGGCAGGCAGTAATGGTTGCAATAAATCTTGGAGACTCGTAGGCCAAATTGGGTTTTTAATAAACAAGGCCCATTAGGGCACTCCTGATTCCTGGCTCACTTGCTTTTCCTTGCTTTCGCTTTTCTTTTCTATTAAATCAACCATTCTTACTTTATTCGCTGCTCTATAGTAAGGGCATGTTTATAATTAAAAGAAAATATGTAATACATACTCGTACTTTGAGTTAAGAACGATTATTTGTACCATTACTTAAGCGTAGCCTTTATTCATGAGGGAAAGTAATATTTAATTGCATGATTGAAATAACCATCATCTTTATTAGTTACCCATGCACACATGCATACAGGTAACTCGCTGTACAACAATTTTTTTTTTCTTTTATTTTTTAGAGGGTTTTTTCTACAAGAAAATGTCACCCTCATTGTAATAACATTATAGATTATCCTCTACGTTTAAGTGCGTAATGCACTAAGTTGTATAACAACTGAGCATTTTTGGATCGAGGTGTTGACAGAATTGTGTTACAAATACCAACCTCACCTTGGTAGTTAATATTGGCGAGAAAAATCAATCTTTCAGCTTCATTCCAGACACATTCCATTACGATATGCTGAATGTCTTCTACTATATCACATACGTTGCATTTATTCGTGTTACTTTTTTTCATTAGGAAGGCGAAGTTGTTTAGTGGAATATGTCCGGAGCGAAGCCTAAGTGCCATTGTAATGTCATTTCGGCTCATGTCTACACCATCAAACCAAGGGCATCTGCACAGAACGGGTTGAATCGTTTTGTACCAGATGCCCTTTGATCGAGATCTCTCATCAAAGTATTCTTGCCATTGGTTGAGGCAACGCGTTCTTGCAACATGTAACAAATCTGAATAAAATGGTAAGCAATTAAAGCAGTCGCCGTCTTCCAAAGCTTCCTTAGCCAGCGTATCGACACGTTCATTGCTATCTATACCAACGTGAGCCGGAATCCATTGCAACACTACCTTCTTCCCCAACTGAAGCAAACTGAGGATGGACTCAACAATAGAATAAGCAATCGGTGTTTCTCGACAATTCGAGGAGCATCGAGCTATATGTTGTAATGCACTTTTGGAGTCAGATAATATGACAAAGCTAGCTTTATTAATAGACCTGATATAAGATAGTGCCTCTGCAATTGCTATTAGCTCCGAGTACATCACTGAAACGTTAGAGTCCACCTTCAGTCTGCAACAGACATTCTCCTGTGGGTCAAAGAAAGCGGCGCCAACTCTATTTTTATTTTTTGATCCATCGGTGTAAATTTTGTAGCAGTAAGCATAGTTTCGCAACAAGAACTGTTCACATGATTTCTTTAAGTCTGACTTAACATACTTGTTTTTGGCCATTGCCATCGGGTCCAAGTTATCGATAACAAAGTTAGAAAAATCCACATTGCTTACCCATATGTTAAGCGAAAACATTTCTAAACATCTGCTCTGGTGAATAGGGAGATCCTTAAGATATCGATGGACTTTAGCTAATATTGGAATCTTTTTATGTTGCCAGTATCGACCATTGCACAGTACTTGAAGATGATCAACAATTTCCATTGTCTTGTTATCAACAATTGCCTTATTCTTGAGCCAGTATTTTGCGGCCAAATAATGTCGTCTGACTTGCAAAGGAGGGATACATAGGTCATTTTCCATTACGTGAATGGGCGTGGATTTAATGTAACCACCAATTAATCGCAGGCATGAATTTTGAATTGAATCAATTTTTTTTAACAGCGTATTACAACTTGAATCGAATAACATGCTGCCATAGTCTAGTCTACTGCGGATAAGGGATAGATATAAGCGTCTAAGATGGATTTGATGAACACCCCAGCCTGGGCCTTTTAAAATTTTGAAAACATTTATTAGTTTTGAGACTTTTTCTTTTAACTCGTTAATATGTTTTGACCATCTCAACGATCTATCCAGCCTTACACCCAGGTATTTAATATTACTCACAACTTCCAGATGTTTATCATTTAACTGTAAACTAATTGGTTCCCTACGATATCCTCTGCTGAAAACACACACCTTGCTTTTAGATGACGAAATATTCAACCCAATTCTTTCCAAACATACCATAATCGAATTTAGTGCAGACTGCAGGTCTACTGTTATAGACAAAAGTTTCTTCCCAGTCTTATAAATAACAAAATCATCGGCATACTGGGAAACAAAAGCATCTTCGATCAGAATGCAAATCTTTCGCGTGACAATATTAAAGAGCAAGGGTGACAGAGGGTCTCCTTGTGCCAAGCCAAGACTGGTATATCTGGAAAGAACGGGGCTATTATGAACTTTTAGAACTCTTTCACTTAAAAAAATCCACAAATATGAACAAATTTTACCACCTACTCCAATTTCATCTAAATTCAAAAGCAATGATGTAATGTCGATGTTATTGTAAGCATTGTCCACGTCCAGAAAACATGCGACCGTTACCTTTTTCTCAGAAAAACCGGATAAAATTCTGTATACAAGATTTGTTAAATTGTCATAGCATGAACGACCCTTTCTAAATCCCGTAGTATCCACCGATAACATATTATTCTTTTCGCAAAACCATTCGAGTCTTTTGTTTAAGATATTGTGGAATACTTTGCACAAACAGGACATCAACGAAATAGGGCGAAGAGAAGAAACGTCTTTTGGATCGCGTCCTGGTTTTGGAATAGGTATTATCACAAAATCTCTCCACTGTCTGGGAACAAAGCCACAAATTAACGATTTATTAAATAAGTTAGTCAGAATCCGTTTTCCATTATCCGGCAAGAATTTTATCATTGAATAGCTAATTCCGTCTGCACCGGGAGCAGAACTTTTGTTTGGTATACTATTGTCTACTTCAACAGTAGTGATATTACTACTCAACTGTTCATTCTGTGACGAGAAATTTGGGATTGGCGAAAGAACATAATCTGGAGTTAGATTATTTAGCAATTTTTTCGCTAGCTCATCATCGATATATCGATTTACTGTTTTCCTGTTCTCTTTCACCCATTTCATCTTTGCCCAGACATCACTTGCGTTAACTGAATGATCTAAGGATGAGCAAAAGTTTTGATAGTGTTTATTTTTTGCCTCACGGATTAGCTTTTGTGCTGAGTGTATTTTTACTTTTAACGTTTTCAAGTTCTGTGGTATAGGATTTTTACGAAAGGCTGTTAATGCTAGGCGTCGCTGAGCTACTGCATGTGACAAAGATGGGTTCCAATAGCCCTTGGGAGTAAACTTGGAGGTTGGGTTTTGATTGATTACCATAAATGGAATGAATTGGTCGGCAGCAATATTAATCAAGTATACAAATTTATTGTAGGATTCTTGAAGGTTGTCCGAAATTTCAAAATCAACAAATAAATGTTCTAAATGTTCCTTATATCCCGTGAAATTAGCTTTTTTAAAGTTCCTCATTTTGTGTGGGGGATGTGTGGCAGGGACCGATGTAGCCAATTTAACCATTCTGTGATCACTACCCAGAGTCTCGTTTAGAACTAAGTAATCGAAGCTTAAGGCAATATCCGATGACACGATTGAAATATCCGGGGAATATTGTTGTAAGGTACCGTTGACGAGTTTTATCCTAGTGGGAGTACAATCGTTTATTGTGACAAAAGAACTTTCAAGCAAGGCGTCGTGGATTTGAGTACCTCTTAGGTCGGTTTTGAGTGACCAGTTTGTGTGATGGCCATTAAAGTCACCTAATATTAATGTATTAGTGTTAGCTAATGTAAAAATATATTCCCAATCACCAACGGCAGTATGACTTGAAGGTGGGCAGTAAACTGCTATAACATTTTCGACATTGGTACAGTTGTGTATTTTAACATGTAAGAGTTGAATATCTAGGTTAGCATGATACATACCGACCATTTGAGTTTTCAGAGACCTATGGATGAAAATTGCGATACCCCCATAGCCATCATCTCGATCGTGTCTATATATGTTGTAATTGTTCATCTTCAAGTTGCTTTCTGGGTCAAGCCAAGTTTCACAAACAGAAGCAATGTGGATTTTTTCTCGGATTAGCACATTTTCGAAACTTGCTAATTTCGGTCTTAGGCTCTGGCTATTCCAGTGAAGTATATTAATCTTAATGTCCTTATCGGCTTTTAAAACCATATTCTATTATTGACTTTAAAACAGGCCACTCCGAGATGTTTTCCACCGTTATTAGAAATAACCACTCAGCGCAACACTTAATCGCACTCCATATTTTTTCCCGCCAAGTTAGACTCTTAAAAAACACTATCTCTTTCAACCTGGACAGCAGCTCTGCAAACGTTACTTCTCTCTTCTTGCTTTCTTCTTCTGTGGTACCTTTTTCACTTTCAGACCTATCAGGAGAGTGTGTATAATTCTCGTTGTAAGCTGGTAGTTCCCTAGGGCGGTGCTGGTCATGGGTAGCCTTGGACTTGGTCTTGTTCTTCATCTTGGTGGAATTTAACTCTTCATTGCATTTTGGTTCTGAATGAACTTCTGCTTTGAATGACATAACTTTCGCATAAGATGTCGCCGGCTTAGATTGTTTGTGATCTTTTATGTTAAATACTGGAGAAAATATGTGAGGGGGATCTGGAAGTGATGGGAAGTCAAAGCCCTTTCTCGTGGTTTGATTTTCTTCAGCAGGGGATGTGGGGGCATACATAGATCTGGCCTTTCTGTATGTGCAATTAAACTGTGACATAATCTCCCGTATCTTTTTCTCTTTTTGATATTCTGGACAAGCGGATTTGTTGATGGACATGTGGTCACCCTGGCAGTTCACACAATAATATTTATTGGTCTCACAATTCTCATGTTTGTCTCCACACTTGGGACAGAATATATTTTCTGAGGGGCATCTTGACCTTGCATGACCAAGTTTCCAACATTTTGAGCATTGTGAGACAGGGAAAACGAATGGATCTACTTTTATGCGTAATTCATCGACATATACGTGTGTAGGTAAGAAAGAACCTTTGAAAGACAGCCTGACAGTTTCACTAGGAATCCAATCTCCTTTAGCGCTACGTCTATTTAATCTGATCGCAGAAGCCAATTTTGCTCGACTGTCACAGGTGATCTTCTTTAAAATTTCATCGTTAGATAGCTCCAAGTCAACATCTTTAATCGTTCCATATGAGTATGACACCTGGAGAGATTTTTGAAAAATCCAGCCTTTGTTGATTAGATCTTGACAAGTAATCAATTTCTCTGCACAGAATTCATTCTCAAATTCAACTCTGATTTTGTACGGATTTAAATATTTAATTTTTGTGATTTCTGTTATATTCAGCTTTTTAAATAAAGTAGCTAGACCGAATTGTTTCGGCATTTGTTCCTTTGAAGTTATGTAAATTTCTATCTTTTCTACGTTTTTAATCTTTTTCCCTTTTGTAACCGTAATCCATTCTCCTTCTTCTTCTTCCCTATCTCTTTTAATCGGACCGCAAGCCGGGTATTCCTCACTGTTCGTTTTTGTATTTTTTTCTGTCATTTCGTATATATATTCCTCATCTAACTTCTTAACTTGCGCATTCAAATACACTGAAGGACTTGGTGTTCTTAACTCGCATTCTTCGTTGATTTCGTTCAATTCATCTATCTCGTCCATGTTAGATGAATACTTTGTTTACGGCGCACGGCGTAAACAACTCACATAGCGAGCTGTATAGCTGCGCATAGGTACGCAGCGCCCAGCTGTTGCACTCGATCGCCCGTGACGTCCGCGTAAATATGAGTACCTAACTTTACCGCTCAATTAGTGGATGTTAGCACGACCGGTTCGCACGAATACCGCCGCGACACTCGTGTACAACAATATTATTCTAGCTAAGACATTATATTTGAAGTTACATTTTTGTATTAAAAAGTCCTTCGTTTTTGTATGAATCACTAAAAAGTTATGTCGTAATCTTTATATAGATAAAATAACAAAAGGTTCCCACTGAAACAATTAGCCGTAGAATATTTTACTACACAACTTTTATCTTTACACTGTATTTTCTGCTTTACTTGTATTTCCATAAAGCTCAAAAGATTTGACGTGTATGGGCGGGTATAGATAGCGAAAATTGGTGTTAAAATTTTTCCCATGTTCGGTTTTTGTGCGATAATCGTAATTTACGGCGTCGATGGAGTTCTATGGGACCCGATAACGTGGTTTTGTGACCGTACAAATGCATATTTTTTCGTTTTCCTAAGCATGAAGTATGTGAAATTTTTGAAAACACAATGGAGGACTAGGTAAATTTACGTTGCTACTTTTTATCCTAAAATCGGTCGTGGTAACGGTACTATGGTTGACTGGTAGAGAATGCTTTTAGCATTAAGTCCGCCATATGTACCGTTTGTTTGTGCATGAAGTTTCAAATAAAAATAAATGAGTACTTACATGTGAATTAAAAAGGCACAACTGATCATATAAAGTTGTTTCAATTTATTATTCAATTCATTGATTATGAAATGAAATGAAATTTATTTGAAATTTATTGAAATGAAATTTATTTATTTTCCTTTAGTATAAGCAATGTTACATTGTTGAGTCCTCCTTTTAAGTATATTTAAATACTTGTGCCAGGAGGGCTCGCTCTTCTACAAAAAACAAATTAGGAAATTATAGTATATGATATACATTTTATGAAAATTAATACATTTTATAAATTTTGATACATTTCATAAATTAAATTATATGTATTTTTTTATACATTTTAAAGATTTTAATACAATTAACAATAAGTTTCTACAATTTTAAAATATTTTAATATAATAGTTTTCTACTCTAACAGGTTAACACTAAAGTTCAGATCCTTTCCGATTGTATTTTTTTTTATGATAACAAACTCTCTGTTTCATTATAGGTAAGACCTTCAAGCCACGTTTGTAGTACATTTTTACAGTGTGAGGTTTTCAGAGGATAGATTTGAAGCTCTCTGTCAATCTTGTTGTAAATATATCCTGCACTTCGTTTAAATTGGTATCTTGCAAATTTAGTTTAGTATTAGAAATTTGAACTGCTTTATTTCTGCGTCTCTTTTCTGTTGTTTGTGGTGTGTAATGTAGTGTTTTATGAGTTTTTAAGATAACTTGATATATATAAAGTTTCCTTGATATTATAAATTCGTATTTTTATATTGATATTATCAATACTGTTTTGAGTTTACGACGTGATACAGTACAATATTAACTGTGAAGAAGGGATCAGATAAGTATTTATATGCTACAGCCACTAAAAAGATGTGAATCTGTCAAGTAAATATTTATAGCAGTCAACTTAAATTAACTTAACTACACACTAAAAATTAAATAAATAAATAAATATGCGCCAGACAACACACCAATTGTCTGGTTTCGTGGTAAGGAATTTTATTCCTTGTGTTACAAAGTACCAGACAACGATTATGACTGGGACGCCTCCCATAAATACTTAAATATACATATAACATCCATGACTTAGGTACTTACAAATGTTCGTGCTCATCACACTAACATTTGCCATAGCGGGATTTGAACCCGCGACGTCCGGCGTAATAAGGAGCGCTAACCAATACACCAAACGCGTAGTCATTTGAATTCGTCGTCAACTGATATCTTATTCTTTTTAAATAAGATAGATAAGAAGACATCAAATTGGTTACTAACATGGTAACTTAAACTGTCTCCAACTCCAATAGGTATTATTCCAACCACCTGACACACACCCATCAATTGCGTCACACGACATAATTAATATCGATAGAACGGTAGCAGTCAGGTCTGCATTAGCGTTTTATCTCTTTAAATTGTTTTTTGGTGAAGTCTCAGAGTCAAGTGGGACACTTGTGCGACGCGACGGCGACGCGGAGTGGCTGCGTTTGCGCAGGTATAAGATAATAGGGATGGGACATAAGAGATGTGTCGGTAAAGACTGGTTTAATCCCAGCTTTTGAACCTACTCACTATAGAAAGCTAGCTATCTAGGTAAAGAAAGTTATTAGTGCAAGGAAAACGATTAAAAAGCTCAAGGACGAAGGCATATAATAGATTACACTTAGATCAATAAATGTTGCGGATAACCGTTACTTAAATATAGTACATAAAATGTAAGTCCGTCATTGGCTGTAAGTCCGATATGTCTGTATATTTTGTTATCATTTTTAAGAGCTGTGGATTTTGTAATACAAATAAAATAAAATAAAATAGATAAAGATAAGGACGAGATGAGAGGCGATTTATCGCTACTGCTACTAATATTTTAATAAGAAAACTATTAGAGATTAGGGGTTTAAGTACAACCTAAGTAAACGCCGGTATTTAACGATTTTTTTATGAGCAAGCTCATACTTTTTTAACATGTTTCCATCGAGTTGATAGATCACCAAACGTTACTTTGGTTTAATTAGTGATAATTAATTAAGTAATATCTCATAATTTATTATTAAGGGTATAAGACGTGATATTGTATCAAAAATTTGCAAAATCGTAGTGTCGATATCGACTTCCACCCCGTCCCTACAGCACAGTCATTTGAATTTATCAAACACTTGTGATTTTTATCGTCTCCGGCAGACATCTTATTTGTACTTGAGACAATGGGCAAAAACTAAAACATGTGGTCGTTCCGTGGGTCGTTGGCGCCAAACCAGACATGACCGAGAATTCGCTATACAGTCGGGAAAAAAATGCATGAAATTAGTGCTTGTGTTATCAGATACGCACATTGCATTGCAGCCCACAGTAATGTTGCAAATTTACAATAAGTAAGTATAAAATCTATTCTTAATTTTTTACCGACTTTGCCCGCTTGTTGTACTTGTTGTACTGTTTTGCTTTTGCCCGCGACTTCGTTCGCGTGGACTTCAGGTTCGTCCCGTCTAGTAGCGCAAAAAATGAGTTTTTTTACGACCTCACATTAGAAACCTAAAAAATTGTAGCCTATATGTTATTCTGATGTATAAGCTATATTGTGGTAAAGTTTCATTCAAATCCATTCAGTAGTTTTTACGTGAAAGAGTAACAAACATCCATACATCCATACTTACAAACTTTCGCCTTTATAATAGTAGTAGGATTCGTAGTACGAGCTACGATACCATAGATTCATGAAACACAGTTTTTATATGTAGATGGAATCAATAAAGCGGCTCTCCGCAGTTTCACTCGCGTGATAGAATCTCAATAAATATCATTGAACACAATAATTATCTATATACTTTTCTTTGTACTATGTATGAATTAAATTACTGTTTTTGCCTAAAAGATTCACATTTTTTTTATTTATTTATGTTTATTTATTTAATTTACATCAATCCACAGCTCTTAAAATAAAGAAAACAAACAATATTTATTAATATTACCTACAGCCAATAAAGGATTGTCATTTTACAAATTTATCATTTAAATTCATATCATCGAATGGTTGTAACGCACTGATATAGAAAAAATAAAAGTAAACGTGCTCATACAAACACTCATTGAGTACAGTTTTAAACGGAAAAAAATAAGTGAATAAATAAATTAATAGCGAAACGCCAAAACTAAAAAAAAAGAAAAAACATACAATTACCATCTTGCATAATAAACCTTTTACTTATACCTCTAGATCAAGCCGCCTGCAGACCAGCGCACCACAATCATCCCTTCTTACACACTTTCACAAACAAATTAGTAGAGATGCGCCGAGTAGCACTTTTGCCGAGTACCGAGTACCGAGTATTACTCGGTTCATTTTTTTTTCAACCGAGTACTCGGCCGAGTAACTCGGTTCAATCAAATTCCTGTTTCGGGTGTATAAACAAGTACAAACCAGGTTCGCGCAGAATAAGCTTTCATCAATTCACTAGAGCGCGATGATGATCCTAAAAGCCCCATGACTTTTTTTTGGATACAAAACCCACAACATGATAATAACATTAAATATAGACCAATGACGGATTTACATTTTATTTACTAGATTTAAATAAGGTGGCTATTTCAAAGAAAATTTGCTAGCAAAAGACAAGAGTCCTTTCGAGTGGTGGGCAGGGCCCCGAACAAGGTATTCAGAACTGGCACGCTTAGTAAGAGTGTTTCTATGAAGCTGGTAAAGTCAACGAAGAATAAAGGAATTGTCTGTTACTAGAACGTGCAAAGAGCTTTGCATCACCACAACACAATCTAACTTAAAATTTCGCGTATTATTATTTTTTATTAACGTTTTCCTCATTTTGTCTCTACTCATTTATTATCATAATTGAGGTTGTGAAAGATTTCCCCAGTCGTTTAGATGATATCTACCTAAATATATTGCTTTTCTTAAACCGAGTATACTCAGCATTAAAACCGAGTTACTCGGCCGAGTACGAGTATCAAAAAACCTGCCGAGTACGCCGAGTACCGAGTACTAACCGAGTACTCGGCCCATCTCTACAAATTAGTAATTTAGCCAGTAAATAGTAATCCTTAATATAATTATGTACTTAACTTAATGACATGCTACATCCTTACTAATGCATGTACTACTGGAGAATGTAACTGGATGCAGATCAAGGAACTATGTAACGAAGTCAGTATAACTGTAGCATTACTTACGAGTACGTAGGTGCGTCTGCCGCGCATGGATCTTATTACACGATGCGTCCGCGCACCTCTTCTCTATTCATAATATGGGATCTCAAAATACTATATTGCTATTTTAAGACTAATTTCAAACTAGTAAATAGACTTAAGTTCTATTTTAGTACTTGCGCCTTGTCACTAGCTCATCTAAGCAGCAAAAAAATTACATGTGATATTAAAACAACCAAGAAAACGAACAGACACCTTCACATCTTTAATGATCGACATCAGAACTAACATGGGTGATACTTAGCATGAATGGATGAGATCAGATTAGGACGTCTAGATCGATGCTTTGATTTGATATGCTTTAAAGTTGAGTTGTGTTCCTTTTTCTAGAAACACACACAGTTACTTACTATACATAGCTATTCATTTTTGATATAAGTAATCAACTGAGTACACTTATTTATAATTGCTAAACTTTCGTTTACAATAAAAACATTCCCTTATCATGGCTGTAAGATACGCCTAGCGCCATCTACTATCAGCCGCGGTAAACGCGACCTTGTGGCTTGGCTTATAAATAAGGCCCGCACGTGGTCTGTTCTTTATAAAGGATGGTATTAGCTAACTCGGCACTGCACTACGTTGAGCTTGAAATACCCTTGTTCTTTGTTTGGTGTTGCATAATGAATCATTCAGTATCTAGGATGTGTAGGTACCTACTTTAGGATTACGATGATTTCAATGTGAGTCTTATTTGGATTGATCTTGTAAGATTATTTCAATTACTTCTCATGGTTTACTGAAACTTGCATAACAAGTAACACTTCTAAAACTTTGTGAAGACATTAAAGTTCTCCATGATGAATATTCTTATCTGGGTCGTACCTAAACATAGTCGATATAAAGGGCATATGAATTTCGTAAGCAAGAAACTTAACTGAGTAACTAACTATTAATTTCACTAAGTACGCAGTCAAAGAATTGTTTTTTTTTATCAGATTTGTGACATTAGCAAGCAAACATCATAAAAATTGTGGAGATATTTTGAATGTACCATTCTGAAAACAGTATTGGTATTGCTGCTAACTACTACACTTACTTACTGCTAGTAAATCCTTAATTACTCCAACGCATGTCACTTAAAAATCACTTTAGAACAAGCGTAAAACAATTAACACTTTGTCTTCTCACCACACTATTTGTTATGGTAAAGTGTCTGCCAATTGACAATATCTTACATTCACCAACTTACTATCCCTGTTCAAACAAGCAAAAATAATCTCTATTCTGAAACAGATAAGGTACTATCCAACTGCAGGGTAGAAATAAGACAATGTTGCAAATAGGTGACTTTGAGTGCTTGCTTGCAACAGGCTGACCACCCACGTCGGACAATCTTGGGAGTCAGAGATGCGGAGTGGCAAATATGTTCAATGATGCGATAGCTTGATGAAATGCAACTCACAATAGTAGGGTGGCTAAGATTCACTTGTTTGTACAGACATATTAGGTTTTTAATGTAACTAATGATTTTGAATTGAAACTGATGAGATGCAAAACAGGACACGTAGGACATATTATGTCATTTTAGATACTCGCTTTTGTTTAACATTAGAAGATTAACATTTTTTTTAATTACTCTGTCAGAAAGCATTCATTTTCACTTCATGCAAAAGTTGTTTTCAAAATGTATGTCTTAGAATTCGCTGGATCCAAACATGGTTGAGATTTCACAATCTGAACAGGCTTTCGTTTACAAAGTCTCTTAGATTACGGTTATCGGTAGCATAAGCAAACAAATACTCATATGTCGTCCAAGCCGTTTATCCTTCAACAACGTAAACCACGATCACCCTACACCGGCGCGCGCGCAGCGCACGCAGCTTAGACAGTGGCGCGCGGACAGATTTAAAGCCAGCATCCTTCCTGCCGCACCGGACTTGGTTGTTTGTGGTATGCATCTTTGCTATATTTGGTACTCAAGTTCAAGACTCTAAACTAATGACTATGGCTAACTTATAAGAAGAAGCCACGCGAGTCACCTTGCCCAGTCAAAAGCCTTTCCTGATAAACTATATCTTCAGCCTTCAAAAGCGGGAAACAGCTCATAAATTGCGGTGTGGAAGGCATTAGGGAAACCACCGCACTATTTTACTTCCCTAATTCTGCTCGTTTCTGCTTTACCATCCCGCGTAGGGCACATATAACCCCGTTTCTTAATAGGAGTAACCTCATAAATATGCAGTCCCGACGTTCACTTCATTACGCATGTCTTCTCTTTGGTATAATTCGATTTAAATCACCTCCATATTTGTTCAATAAGTTGGTATTTTTAAATAGCATCAGAAATTCTTCGTATCTCAGCTACCCACGTCACAACACTGCAGCATTTCGTGGAAGTTTTCGATACTCTGCCTCCAAGTGTTGGAACAACATCCCACCACCGCTTAAGAAATTAATAACGTTACGCTCTTTTAAGTCGAATTATAAACAGTATCTTCTAGATCTTCAAAAGGTCGCTCCAATGTAAGGTGTAAAGTAGTATACAATTGACTTGTTGTCGCGTGTCCTTTAGTGTTATTGGATACCTCATGATGTATGTAAAAATATAATAAAAGCTCCATTGCTATGTTTTGATATTTGTAATTTTGAGTTGCTTAACACATTCATACTCAAGTTTTTGTTTAAATTTAGTGTACACAGTCATTTAAACTGTTTTTTTGTTTTTGTTGTTTTTGTGTGTGCAGCAGTGCTCTCTATTCCTTTTTCTTTAAAGGATTCTACGGAAGACCAGCGTCGACGGATCATTTGATTCTGCGGCATTTGCTGAGTAGATTCCTTTTCATGCATGTTTAAATAGGTACATATCTGTATAAAGTGTAATGTTTTGTGATATTTGAACTTATGTAACCTGCTACATGTATGAATAAATGATTTTCTATTCTATTCTATTCTATTCTATTCTAATTTACAGTTTTTATAACAAAAAAACTCCACCGACAAGAGCCTGGCTCTTAAATGTAATGATATCGATCACCTTATTTATTTAATCAAACCACCACATCTAAAAAAATATTTAGGAACTTACCAGATTATTTGGACTTGAATTTGGTTGCTACCTGTAAAAAGAATAACTATACGTTAATAAAACTTATAAAAAACTAAAAAGCTCGATTAAGGTTACAGCTATTATATTTTCATTGTTAAAATAATAAAGCTTTATGCGTTATATTATCTATCATCATAGTCTAATAAAATCATAAAATTAAAAGTACCGCTGTAATTTGCCAATTGGTGTTCTTCTAAACACCTGTACATCGAGACCTACAAATAACAATCTTCAAAAAGCTTCGACAAAAGCTTTATCACTACAGTAAATACAACCTTCGTGCCCCCACTCCATAATCACTGTCCATTGTGGGGCTCAGTAATTAGTGATTAACACAACTCGTTAATTTCCTCGATCTCGTCCGCAGCTGTGAATGCCTTTTAATATCAGTAGGAGCCTCCCTTTCATTAGGTTTGACACAGTTTCTATATAGGACAGCGGCTCTCAAAGATGTACTCGTTTATATTGGAAATCAAAATTTTCAATTACAAATGAACCTGTGTATTTATTATCTGGTCACAATTGATGTTGCTTAAGTTCTTACTCGGTCGTTAGATGCTGCTTAAACAAATTAGCCTCTCCGAGGGTTTTTACAACCTTTTATGGAGTTTAGTGACCGCACCATAAAATTGGATAGTAAACCTAAAGAGATAAAAAATAAAATAGCCAGTTCGTAGTCAGAAACCTTAGTGTTTAAAGAGTACCTATCTTATGACAGTTTCTTTTTTGAACTCATACAAGATCTTGCCTGCCTAATCGTTTCTTCAATTTCCGACTCAATCCTAGTTCTTTCATTATGCCTTAAGTATTCAGATACTTTTACATTAACAACTTTTCTTTACAAATCTGTATTTGTGAAGAAAAGTTGTTTGTAAGTTATACGAGTAGTTGTCATGGTCTATTCTAATGAGAAGTAATGGCAAAAGCGGACTCTATTTAATTATAAATAATGTATTTTATTTTATTTTATATTTATTTGGGACAAAATGTAAGTATAATAATAATTATAACTCTATTAGAATAGCATGATGACCTATATGTTGGGAACCATCACTTACATTGATGGCGACGCACCGATGTCGCTTACTCCATTGCAATAAGAGGCAGTTTTGAATGGCGCTCTCTGGAGAAATCGTGTTTGCTTTTGTACAGAATCTTGCAAGTGAAAATGTACGATGAATTAAGTTCCCGTGAAAGATCCCTTTTGTGCAAAGGGACAGGATTGATAGAGTTAAATTATACGAGCCCTTTCAAATTATGTTTTGTGTAAAAACGAAGGCGCCTCATCTTTGGACTGTAACAGGTTGTCAAAACTTATGTAATTTTCTTGAGACTGGCAAAATAAAATTTTTAAAATTGCACATTGCTCATCATTTTTGAAAGGTAATGCCGGCCGGAATCTGTTAATAACTTAGCCTGTTAATAACTTAACTTAGATAACTTAGTCAGTCTGGCAAAGACAAAGAAATGTTTTCTGTTTCATATTGTGTACGTATGTTTAGTTTTGGTTTAGATTAGACATTTACCTCCTACCCTAATACCCATTTTGTGGCTGTAAAATGTTAAATCAAATCATTTATTTGTGATACACAGGTAAATAGATGTTAAGTGTACAAATACAGGGTAAAGGAAGTGCGCTGTGATCAGCCTCAGTGGCATACAAATTATAAAGGAAGAAATATTAAATTACATGTTAAAATTGACACAAATAACAAAATCTGCAAATAAATATAATACAACATTCATTAAATTATATAAAACAAAATTAATTAAATTATCGCGTCAATCAAATTAAACTACTGGCAGGCAGTTAAACGCCCGTGAAGCTTCATTTATCAGGTGGTCGAAATTCTAGGAATTCCTTTACAGAATAAAATGAGTGCATGGTAAGAAACATAAAAAGTCTTTGTTTGGCCTTTAAACAAACTCATTGCATAATGTTTTGTAAAACCACCTAATAAAAAAATAAAATAAAGGCGAAAACGGAATTCGCAAAATTTTATCGAAGATATAGTGGTTCAGCGTAGCAAGTAAGTGCAACTTCCAATGTGAAACGATGTCACGAAAACAACGAGAGACTTACAAGACGATAATTGTAGAACGTAAAGTGTGAGAAATCCCCCTTACTAATGCTTATTTATATCTTACAAAGCTTTAAACGCTTCGCTTATTATTATGGTAAGAATCCCTGCAAAATTAATTCGAGTTAATATTTCTCGGCCGCGGCGAGTGCATGTCGTATGAATATTGTAATTAAGGCTCATTTAATTTATGGCACAATTAGGCCCGTTTCTAATTACAGGAGTTTTATGCGTGTCCTTTGGGACGCAGGGGGAAAGGGGGGTAAGTGAAGAGGTAAAATATCAGACTTTGATTGGTTTGAAAATTATGGGGTTGCCTATTATGAAAATTGATAATTCAGGTGTGTGAAGGTATGATAATGATTATAGACAATCAAGTGTATTAAAATGGTGTCTCTTCTAAATGTTTATTATGTAAAATCATGATTTAGGGACACTATTCACTAGACGGAGTGTAATGAAAAACCTTTTCAATTTCTTCCTTCATTGCAAGAAAACTGTTTTCGCTCACCTATGTTACGTTTGTGGCTATACAAAGTTTCATAGATTTTAATTAGGGTTTTGTTCAATTATATGGATTCGATACGTTTGTTTAATTCTTATATTTTTTAGTGCCGTAGCCGTATTGGATGGCTCCCCCTAAATACACTTACTATGGTCGCCATATGCGCTACAGCTATCGTAATCGATTCTACACCGCCGCGCGGCGATTGTCCGAGTCGCGTGACGAACGCCATTACGACACGACAAAGGTACGATTTGTACCATCCTTGTTTATTGACAATGCAATTTGGAAAGAGATTATTTTTTTATTTGATTTTGAATTATAGCTAATGGCTAGGTGCTACTTCCAAACATTAGATTTTAAATTAATGGACACTAATCACATACATTGCTCTGATCCCAAAGTAAGTAGCTAATGCACGTGTGTTATGGAAATCTGACACAACGGTGGTACCACAACACCCAGACCCGGGACAACATAGAAAATTATGATTTCTTTATTGACCCGCCCGGGAATCGAACCCGGGACCTCGGAGCGGCGACGCGGACGCCTTGAAATCCAGCGTGCTTAGCCACTACACCACGGAGCTTGTCAAGTTATTAGCAAAGATAATATGGAGAGAAAGTAAATGGGTGTGGAACAGTTTCAGAAATATTTAAAGAGCATCCACTGATACGAAGACAAGGTATTAAACGCATAGCGCATACATGTTGCTCTTCAAAATAATTAATGGCAGGCAGCAGCAGATATCATAAGCTACGATCATAATACCCCTCTTAGATAGATGGCAATTTAACGTCTACATTCGATTATGCTTACAAACTATGGCCATCAGTACAAGGGCTGGACAAAAACTATGTTCCCACTAATGTTCACTAAAGCAAATTTCAATCAACAAATCAACCACCAGATGGAAGGTACCATTAACTCTGGACAATGAAGTCCGCCACAGACAGTTAATTTTATTTGTACCTATGTATAGCTCACGAAACAGTCGGTATAGGAGCTGTATCACAGAATATATAAGCTGTATAAAGCATCGGCGATGTCTAATACAATTGCTAGCGTGCACTCGCGAGGGGCATATGCCGGGGCAAACCGTTTGTAAGGGAGGGCGGAAATATCGATGTTAAAATAACGAAATTTGATATTTTATGATTACGTAAATATTAAGTACTCGTCGTAGGATTCGCCGCAGCCAGAAATTTTCCCTAGCCACTATAATTTAGACGAATACAATGAACGAATTAATAGGCTGTTACTATTTAGACATGATTTATCTTAGGCCACATAATCACTCAACATCAGGATTGTGCCCAAAGTCGGCCCATATGTAAAATACCAATATTTTCTGATAGGTATGTCCTACTCAAATTGGACTAGCGTTTTCATATTTTCAAAGGCGTCGGATGAATAATGAAATACATCCATTATTATTTTTGTTTTGTAAGACTACATTTATTTAAATGACTTCGTAGGAATACATGCGATTGGGAAATGTCTCGATTAGAACGTTGTAAATAATGTATAGTAAAAGAGGTACTTTGTTCAATTCATTCGCCTCAAATAATCTACGAGTATTAACTTATTATAAAACAAAGCCAGTGGCCAATATTGTGATAGGTAGTACTATGAAGCAGTTACTACCATTAACTTAAACACTTTTAAACCATCACCACAAAATAATCCAAAACAATCATTACTGTATTCCCCTTACAAAACCTTCACACCAAAACACTTACAATTACGATCTTATCGTTCTCCAAAACATCGATAAGAAGTATCGATAGCACTACAGCCCTCAGACCGGTTGTCATTAAGGGTGATCCATCAAAATGTCGGGCAGGATTTAGGGTGCCCGGCGCTTGCGCAGTGGGCCCTAGAAGAGAGGGGGGGGGGGGACAAACAAAATTAGATATTCGTGCGGTGTCCCCACAAAGTGGAGTGTACCTACCCTGATTGATTGTGCGCGAAGATTTACATTTTACCCACTGGTTCTGTTGGTTCGATGACCGGAGTGTGTGGTGGAAAGATAGATGAGCCGGTTTGAAAACTTTGGTATTAGCTTTTTTCGATGGACAACCTCGTGCCTCTGCCATTGAGCTTTTAAAAAATATAAATATAACAGAATTTACTTACGACGTGATAAACATACACACGCGTAAAGAACATATTGCCACTTTTAATTAATTTCACCACTCGTTTCAACCATTAAAAAAAAGCAATCACGTATTTAACTATTTCAATATTGTCAAATTACCAAATTATCCAAGATATTTATGTATGTGAAGAGGCTGGAAAGTAAGAAATGACCGACACAAAACATTTTTTGTAAACGATCAATAAAAAATATTAGCCAACTCCATTTAAAAGTCTGATAAGTCTGTAATTAGCACAGCATCAAACCGAACAGTGCTAATGAAGCTTCGAAGTTGACAATAGCAAAGAAACAGGCAAATATCGGGGCGAACAAAACGATCATTCGGAGGCAAAGGCGTCTGTCAGCTACGACACAGTGCATAGGATCTTGCACCCAGTAACGTAACTAAAACTATGAGCTTAAAATATTGTTTTAAACTTTAATGGGCACTAGCATTCATTTTCAAAAGAAGGTAGACAAATATGTCTGCCAAAAACAGCTAGCTAATTTTGTCAGTTACTCCGTGACCATGGTGCCTGCAACAGTGCCGAAATATTGGAAACTCACGGACAAGGTTCATTGCATTTGATTTTGAAGTTTCTTGGTAGCAATGCCGTAAATCATAAGTATTTTCCTAAAAGCAAACACTTGCGATTGAAGATAAGTGCAGTGCTTATGAAGTATGAGGTTGTATGGGCTATGCTCTATCACGCAGGGCAGGCAACAACCTTTCAGTTATTCTTAAGATATCCGGACCTGCAGCTTTACACACCATTTAAAACTCGGAGTTACTTGAAATAGACATCACATAAATTTTTAGAATGGTCACCCTTACTGCTGTTGGTTACTTATTGGCTTTTTGGTACTGGAGGCACTGCTTCAATTTATACTGGGGTGAGGCTTATTAAATAATGGCGTGCTATTGGAAATGTTATGTCAGTTTCTGTATTATTACTGAGGCTTCTTTCTTCCATTTGACTTGAGGACGGGAAATTAAATCTTCTGTTTCCATTGAACTCATAATTTATTGCATCTTTCTCTTTATTGAAAGAGTTCTTGATTGTATAATACATTGTCTTTTATAGTATTTGCCCGTCCTACTACAGAGCAACAATTTAAGAATTGGTTTGTCATTTTAAATAATAAAAGAAACAATATAGTACATTGTTTCATCTAATGAACGAAAGAAAATGATAGCTATATGTTCGCTTCCTTTCCTAATATGCTACTTATCACCTCTATTGAATGCAATGAGTTGCAATAACGTCGCCCGCAATTTAGGCAAGTGTCAAAAGATATTCAAAAACACAATACGGCAAATGAGACACATTTTCCGCTCATTACTACCACACGCAATATTATAGGGTAGGAACAGTATAGCGGCGTCAGACGCGTGCCTTGCGGGATCCGTAGACGTCAATTCCGCCTCACACTTCCCTAATGAAGGCCTAGCTTTCAGAGGAAGATGGGTGACGCCTATCAAGATTATTGTATTTTGTGCCTTGTCATTAAGGCCATTAGATGAGCTTTCAATTGAAAGGAGGCCGATTTTATCGAAGGCCTCCACGAGGACCAAACAAATGCATGCTTTGATTATAAGAGCCTTGTAAAGACGTCTTTAATTCTGCAGAGTGAGGAGGAGGAAAATATTAATTACTGATATGGCACATTAGCGGCACTTTGAAATTGATTTGTCCAACCCACCCAAAAATATCAGGAATGAATTAAATGATCAACATTCAGTGATTCAGAGCAACTTTCCTCGTATTACGGTAGACACATGAACCCTAGGATTGTTTAAAACAATTATATTTAGAGTTAGTTGTTATAGAATATGGTTTTGACGAGAAATTTTTGATTGTAACTTGATTGATTTTTGCAATTCCATATGGATCTAGGTCTAGGATAAAGTGATCATGCTCAAATAACAAAAGCCACTTACTTGAGGATCTTCAACTCAAAAGGAAAGCAATAACTTGAATTGGTCACATAAATTCATTTTCATTTTCTTTTCTCCACGTCGAGCCTAAATTGCTTTAACTAAATGCAAATTAGCAAGGAAACATGAGTTTTGGCCGCGACTGCGTACACTCGGCCGCGTGTAGGAACGTCTACAATGATTTAGCCGAAACGGGCTCAGTCTTGAATGCAAATGAGTCGTGACTCATGGGGGAGATTGTTCGAAACATCGCATAGTGTGTGTAAAAGGCATTTGCGAGTCTACGAAGTGGCCTAGTGTCAAATTGATTTCTGTGACGGCGGCTAAAATAGTCTCAGAAGTCGTAGACTTATAAAATCTTAGGGTTAAAGAAATTATTCTCAAAGGAAAAACTCTTACACATTTTAAATATTCATTAAAATTACCAAAAGCCTTCTTATATTAAATAATCAATTTTCAATTTTGGTGCGATGCTATTTTGAATTTTATGAATGGTTGTCCACTTGTAAGGAGTAAAAAGTTTAGCAATAGAAACCACACTATTATTCGGTTTTCTCATTACCTGTTATTCCATTGTCGTATTAATATTTTTAGCTCTAATTTCCACTCAGCCTGAAAAGCCCGGGATGAGATGAGAACGCATTAGGAAAAACTAAACCTCACAATAGGTAAGATCGATCAGTCACTGGCGTCCAGCCAACCTCTATTGTGGCTACGAGCTACGGACTACGAAATACGGCATTGTGCTACGCCGTAGTCACCGTGGCTTCTTTTTTCCATTGTATCCTGTGTCCAGTGATACTTTTTGCGAGACTACCTGCTTTATACGGATTTGCTTTGGTTGATTGCGTTTCGTCTACTCATGGAAAAGGTTGATTTTTGCCGAAAAGCTTTGGAGGTTAACCTAGCTACTTACGGCCGTTCCCTATATGCATACTATAGTCAAAGGATAGCTATCCTCGCCCAGCGATAGGATTTCCTCAACCAGAGATAGGACTTCGTACTGCCAGAAGTTTTATAGGGACAAAAATCTAAAGATAAATAACCATTTCTATCTCTAGTAGGGTAAAACCACAGATAGAATGGATATAGGGAATGGCCGTTAGAGAGCTTGGTAAGTGTCACTTTGGTGCAGGATAAGATTGTTAAACTTAATCAGAATAATATTTTGGGCTTTAATTATTTTATTATTTTAATTATCTTCAAATGATAACAAGATATTGATAATGAGATACACACATAATTAATCAAAAACGTTTTGGTTGGCACCAGTTAGTTTTTCGATTTAGTTAAGTCTTAAAACTCTTTTAGCTTAAGTACGTAATAGTTCTAACGTACTTTTATTGAATGTTTAGAAGAATCAATTCAATGAATTTAAAAGTATAATGCAGACTTTGAATTCTATACTATACCTAGAAGACTGTAAGAATCTCGCCCTTCTTCGCGGAATGTTTAAAAACAATATTGAGGAGAAAGTTGTCGGTAATGGCGGTGTTGGCCGGGAATCGATCGCGGGACTAGACGGCCACCGTGTATTTATTATCTGTAGGGGTGCTGCACTCACTAGAAACAATAGTGTAGAAGCACTTTTAATATTAAATGGCACAAGTAGTCTGTGAAATTGTAAGCGAACGGACTACAGGCTGCCGATAATATCGAAGTCAAGTGAGACGTGTGAGATTAAAACTTTTATACGATTCGAATGATATTAAGCCCGCTTGTGTAAGTACATTAAATGTGTAGCGGGTGGCTTACAAATTTTGGATTTCGACAAGTCATACCACTTAATTACTTACTTACTGCACAGATATTAAGCACTTACCAGCCATACTGCAAGTTGCAATATCTAAATAACTTAGTACCTTGTATTTTATTTCTAACCAGACACCGAAGGCCCTGGCATCCGACGTCACGCGGTTGCACGATTAATGACATTAAACTCGTGTGCTTACCTCCAATAACACTGCATCATCTCTATCCTGTAGGCCATAAGAACTACAATCCCGTATAATCCTGCTTGTAAGATAGATTCCAGTTTATCCCCAGAGGAGAGAGGTTGGATTCGGTTAGGTACAGACGAGGTATGAGCAACTTTTACTTAAAAACTTATGTACGAATCTTGTACTGGTGGATAAATTGTAAATGTTTGCAACAAAAGCAAAACATTGAAAATATTTAAATCCACATACTTTCTAAGTCTACCTTGTTGTGATAAGAATCACCACGCTAAAATAACAATTACATTGCCTTTAACTCACAACACACAATCACCTAAATATACTCCTTATCTTAGTTAACGAGCAAGGAGTTACGAAGCTTATTTGTAAGAACTTATCGAAAGGTAAGGCTAGAACTTTATACATCACAAATAGATTTATTTAATTTTTTTGTCTAAATTCTGAACTTTTTACCTAAATACAACCTGACAAAACAATTCTTGCTACACTAAACCAGAGTTCAGCAAAGCGCACTTCGCAATTGCCAGGCCAACTCCACTAAAGTCATGCTTGACCGAATTGGCAATCAATAGCAAACACTTTTATCCGTTTTGCGCCCCAAACACATCGGAGATGGGTTCGCCGAGTACGCAAAACTGAGGAATCCATCTTACAAGTCCCGTAAAATAGATTTCCTTAAGCCTGATCCTCGTTACGATTCTGAAGTTTGAACAAATCGTATTCGTATCAAGCTAAGGCCGGTTTTGCATAGGATTTGCTAACGTATGTCTGAATTAGGGGTGTGAATTGCAAAATTAGATAATAATACTGAGGTTTGTCTTCGATTAACTTGTTTCCTTGTGTATTAAGAGAACCATCGCGTCCCTTAATTGAAAAGACTTTAAAAAGTGTTTTAGCTTTATAGTATTAGCATCAATTATGTATTAAATAAGTAGTTTACATGCATGATTAATGGCAAAATAAATAGAATGTCATTAACTTTTATGGCCCTTAACACACCAGTCGTGTCATGATTTTTATAATTTCAAATTGAATCTTGAGTTGAATCTAATATTATTAGATTGCTACGAGTTTGCTAAAGAAATTATCTTATCTTGTTAGAAGTTTTTTGAGCCGTTTGTCAGAAAATATGTTTTACTTTCGTCAACCCTGTGCCCAGTGAGGCCGCGTTAACTCGTGTCGCGTCGCGTATTATGCAAATGCTCAAGACACTGCTCGGCTCAGAGCATCATAAAACCATCTTCGGAACAGATGTGCGAAGTGCGACTGGTATGAGCAGTCGAATGGCAAACGATAGATACAAGTATTTTTGATCAGTAAGGACTTAGCGAGTAATAGGTTGAGAATCTGCGTCAGTTGATTTGAAGAAAGCAGGGATACGAAGTTAGCGAGGTAGGAAATCCCTATAAAGGAGCTTGATGAGAATATACATGTACATCATTGATAAATTGACATCAGACAGACAAGATTTGTACTTTCTTACTAGAACTAGATGAGTAGGTCCTCGTAAAGAAATAATGCAAGGTTTTAAAGAAACCTAGAGAAGGTTCTCATTGGACCACATAGAATGATCTGAAACATAATTTTGTGTAAATTTTACATAAGTACGTATGAGCAATACTTATTCACACATTAACATGCGAGGATTTTTCAAAAAACCATGCATACCAACCGGAACACAAGTGTTACTCGTACAATAATTAAAATTACAATTACGTGCACACAAACTGTTGTTCGTGATCGCGCCAGCTGTGCAATTAGCAAATCAACCGAAAAACACATTCTTCGTCCATTTACTAGACTCGACTCTAACACTGTTCAGTAAGGTTGAAAATCACAATGCTGGAGGGCGCAAGAAAAATTATGCAGGTAAAATGTGTGGGCACTAAATCAGGGCGGGAATAATTTTCCGGGTACGGACAGCAGCGCGTCAAGCTGAACACAGCGGTATCTTATGCCGTTGTTACAAGGCTTATTTTTCAACAAAAGTGTAAAGTCTAATGTGTTAGCGACTGTACATAAATCACGGATTGCACCCGGGTCGACGAACCCTTGATTAAACCCTAACAAATTAACATTCTTCACGTGTGCTGTCTGTGTGGCAGCGCCTTAATAAATAAGGCTTTTCAGACGTAGGTGCGTTCCAATCGGTACGTTTTAGCTTTAAATTTAAACGTCTTTTAGAGACTAAGAAATTGCCTCAGAGATAAACTACGTAATACGTAAATGGGACAGGTTCAAAGGAAGACATAGCTTTTAGGAAAGCCATTCTCAATAACAAGTTTATAAGTATTTTAATAAGTTCCACCACTAATTCAACTTTCTGCATTTCGAAGCGTGTATGGCAGTGGACTGTAGGTTGTTGAAATGATAGAGTCTGCTCCCGTATAACATTAATATTTTTGTTTCTGCATAGCACAGCACACAACACAATAGAAGTTTACAGATTCTGGTAAAGTAGCAGAGCACAGTAAAGCTCACTCGACCGGTTCGTTACGAGTCAAAAAATAACTACTTAACTGTATTGAAAAAGCAAAATGGCCACCCGAACTATTGAGTGAATGAATATTTAGTGTTGGAAACCCAACAAAGCGGTTGTCTGGTGGAGAATGCCCTAAGGCTTTAAGTCCGAATAAATAATAAATAAGTAAGTATATCTTCCTGACGATACAAATGCTATTACCATAAATCACGGCCTTCTGTATGAGCTCCATCATTGACTCTGCCTTTGCCGATATCTGGCCTAATCTAGGGTTAAGAGCAAATCTATTAAAAAAAATATGATAATTATAAATAAATACTTTCATTCTTACCTAAATATCTTATAGTGTCTTAACTTTAGCTCACCACAACATCCAGGATGCAGAAAGTCTCTTTCATCAATGTTACAAATACTTTCCTCTCCGTTATCTTAAATCCCCTTAATCCTACCCATCTTAGTACGGACCTGAATACAACCCATTTCGGGTTCAAAGCGCCGAGTGTCCTTTTGTACCTTTTGCGGAAAACGCAGAATCACTCGCGGTCGAACGCGCTTCACTTAGGTTTGTAGTCATTAATATTATCCGCCACCGACCGATTCGGGTGGGGCTGAAAAGAAAGTGGGGTTGAGGAGCAAAATAAGTTCGGTTTTAGGGTTCCGTAGCCGAATGGCCCAAAAACGGAACCCTTATAATTTCGTCAAGTCTATCTGTCTGTCCGTCCGTATGCCACAGCCACTTTATTCTGAAACTATTATCATCTCACAGGTAATACTTGGTAGGTAGGTGTATCCTCAACCGCTTTACGATTCCCTTAATAAAAATTAAAAAAAATATATTTGAGGGGGGATCCCATACATGGAACTAAAACAAAAATGCGCATACCTATGCGTGTGGGGTGTTTATGGATAGATATTTTATGAGGACTAGAGGTTTCTAAAACATTTTTTTCTAAAAGTCCAACATTTGAGAGGCTTCTAAAGTGGTAAAATGGGCGTTAATTCATGCCCATTGCCCTAGGGTATGACTCGCACTTGGCCGGTTTTAAAATATGTAAGGTAGGTTAGTAAAAACTAAATTTCAGTGTAAAGAAAAAGTAAAAACGGTACAGTAAAATAAATGCATCACAAAATAGTATAATATTGAAATATGCTAATGAGTTTAATTTAATGTATATACCTACTTGGCTTGTACATATAATTTAACATGAAAAATAAATCAAAGCTCTGCAACAAGTCCACTTAAACTATATTGCGTTCAATAAAAAATATATTAGCTTACAATAGTTTTAAAAGGTTCTTCGTTGAAAGTCCATTAGTGTTTCACTTTATAGAATAAAATTTACATTAAGAATCTTAAATCCTTTTTATATTGCAATTTAAATTAGTACCACAGAAACTGATTTTTAAAATAAGTAACGTCTCTTTATTGTTTTAGCGAGCTATTTAAATATATGCTTGATATGTACACTAAAGTTATCTTAATTCATAGTAATCTGTTTGATAATTCTGGTTAATAGTATGCTAGATACCGATATAGAACTAAAGCAGGCATTATAAATTCTTACAGTATCCAACATTGAAACTGTGTTACAACGCGCTAATGCATAATTCGCCAAAAAAATGCATCGTTTGGTGATCATATCTCATAAGAAACAAACAGTCACTGAACTTCTAAAATCACATTGCCAAGCCAAACATGCAAACCGTTTAATGTCATAACAATTAACGTCATTTCACATGCAAATTAGTGCACATTTTTTCAATTGTTTGCGAGTGCACGTAGTGTACAGTTTAGTCAAAAAAATATCAATTTCTTCGCGCACGCGAGTCGTTTATCATAAGGGTGGGGGAGGGGGGATGTGCCACGTTTTCACTTTTTTCGAGCTGCGTTAAATAAGGACGCGTGTGAATAATTTAAGTGCGCATAGGGTTGGTACGGATCATACGTGACGTGAAACAAAATCTTAACCCTCTTGAATATCTCTTATCTTTGTCAGAAATGAACAACACCACAAAGATGAACAGGGCAAGCGAATGATAATGATGATGATAAAAAACTATGATCAAATTTGGCCTTTGTTCAAATGAATTTGAATTAACTTTACCTAAGCCAGTAATCAATGAGTAATGGACAGCATACAACTACATCTATTAATCTCTAGGACTCTATTGAATGGTCCACTTTGCACAATTCCTTTAAGTGAACAATAAGTAGATATGTAAAGAAACACTTGAAGCAAACAAGTACAACATTATCTAGCTCTATTTTTATTTTCTCTGTTTAAAGCTATGGTTGTCTGGTAGATAATGTTTTGGGCA